>JASSUY010005660.1:0-12766 GCA_032466535.1 Forpus xanthops | reverse complement strand
TTGTTCAACATCTTTGTCAGTGACATGGACAGTGGGATTGAGTGTGCCCTCAGCAAGTTTGTCGATGACACCAAGCTATGTGGTTCAGTTGATAGGAAGACAGGATGAGAAAGTTGGGGCTGTTCAGCCTGGAGAAATGAAGGCTGCAAGGAGACCTCATAGCAGCCTTCCAGTATCTGAAAGGGGCCTACAGGGATGCTGGGGAGGGACTTTTCATGAGGGACTGTAGTGATAGGACAAGAGGTGACAGGTTCAAACTTAAACAGGGGAAGTTTAGATTGGATGTGAGGAAGAAATTCTTTACTGTAAGGGTGGTGAGCACTGGAATGAGGTGCCCAGGGAAGTTGTGAATTCTCCATCACTGGCTGTATTCAAGGTCAGGTTGAACATAGCCTTGGGTGACATGGTTTAGTGTGAGGTGTCCTTGGGCCTGGCAGGGGGATTGGAACTAGATGATCTTAAGGTCCTTTCTAACCCTAACTATTCTATGATTCCATGATTCTATGGTGGGAATAAATGCTATCCAGAGGGACCTTGACATGCTTTTAAGGTGGGCTGATGCCAACCTTATGAAGTTTAACCATGACAAATGCAAGGTCCTACACCTGGGTTGAAGCAATCCAAGTCACAGGTTTGGCAGAGAAGAGATTAAGAGCAGCCCTGTGGAAAAGGTCTTGTGGGTGTTGGTCGATGAGAAAAAGAACATGAGCTGGCAGTGTGCCTTGGGTGGCATGGTTTAGTGGGAGGTGACTCTACCCATGACAGGGGGGTTGGAACTATATGATTTTAGGGTCCTTTCCAACCCTACTATTCTATGATTTCATATATCCTCTGAATATCTAAAACCCACTGTTTTTCAGCCTGTTTTGACTACCTGTAGTTGCTGGGAGCAGCCCTTCCTGCAGGGCTGGGGACAAGAGCCTGCGCCACTGAGTCTTTGCTACTGCAGCCACTGTTCTTTGTCCCTGTGAGCTGCTGCCAGCAGTGGCTAATTTGAATGCTTTGTGAATCCTTTTGAATTCTTCTGCCTTTCTCTCTCTGGGGAAGAACGTAATTTTTTTCATGGTTTGATAAACACTGAATGAATCTTTTGGGGCTCTGTTAGCAAGTAGTTGGCATTGAAGGTTTGTGGGGTTTAGCAGAGAGCTTATTCTGCCACTCTGCAGTAGATCAGAGGAAGATGCTGAAAGCCCTAGACTTGATTCATGTGTCCCATTGGCATATCCCATATTAGCAGATGCCTGTGTTACTTGAATTGGTCATTCCCAGTTTGATGAGTGTTAGGGAAGAGGCACTCAAACTCTTGGGAGGACGCATGTGTCTAGAGGACCATTCAAACACCTAGATATTTAGGTTTTTTTTCAGTAGTGACTTTCAAGGATGTTTAAAGCTTAACTCTTACATCTAATCTTTAAACTTCTTTTAGAGAAACATTGATATTAACAACAAATATCTAATTAGAAGGTAGATAAAATTGCTTACCTGAAGAAAGTGTGATTCTTATAGGATAATCACTTCCAGCTTGTCCTTGAGCCATTAGTTAAGTACTTTGTGGCTGATGAGTCTGCAGAGGGCTCCTTGCTTCTGCATGAGTCCAGAGACAATGAAGTTTAAAGTAATAAGCAAATACTTGTGTGAGCTGTCATCACATCCTAGGTTGTGTTGGACTCATTGTTTACATTTATAAAAAAATACCTGTTTCTTGATTCAGGTGGAATTTCAGGGGTAACTATTACTTGCTGACTGATTGCAGGCTAATAGACTAGGGGGAAAATATGCCCTTTAAAGTATCAGGTGCCTGATACTGCTTAAAACTCTGAGGAACATGCATGATTAGAATTACATATTTTGATTTCACTTTATTACACTTAAATGTCCTCAAACCTTTGAGACAGACAGACAAAAGTATATCTATTTTCTGCTTCTGTGCCAGTGCTAAATACACTGCTGACTGTTTCCCCTCTCTCAGCAAAAGATGAGAGATGCTTTAAAAGAAAGCACTTAATCATGGGTCTTACTATACGAAGTACTTTCCAACCCTAACTATTATATGATTCTATACTTGGTTTATATCTGGTTTTTTTTTTCCTCCTACTAAAATAACAGAGATTACAATTAGTTTGGGACAGCTGTTTCCAGTATAATTATAGTTGCCACCTTTGCTGGTAAATGAATGCTTTTTCTGGAGCTGTGACTATAGTAGTTTGTGTTTTAAGGTTAATGAGAAATCACATTTTTAAAACATCAGAGTAGCTTTTTCTCCCTGGATTTCAGATTTGGGAATTAACCCAGATAGTATTATCAACGTAATATATCATTAAAATAATGACACTAAATGATAGTTTACAATGTTCAGTACACACTGAAGTGGAAAAATATAATTAGCACATCTCTGCTGCAACTCTTTATTAGTTGGTATAACATCAGCATACGTTCTGGTGAGGGCTCTGCATCACAGCCTGTCACTGCAGCTCTGCTGCTGGTAGATAGTTGCAGCCCTTGGATGGGAATTACCAATTTTTCTGTGCCACTTGCTTTTCCCGCCCTCATAATCAAGGGTTACATTTTATTGTGATTCCTTGATGGCTAGAAAATGTTTCAGGATTCAGGAGAGCCATATAAATGAGTTGCAAGCTGCAGTAGTAGCACTAATTGGCTTTCTTCCTATGCCTTTCCCTTTCTTGTCTTTTCACCGTTGAACTATCACTTTAAAAGAAGCAATAGCAAAGTGAGAGGGTGGGGGTCTGGGACAAGGCAGAAGTGACAGATAACAGCAGAGAAATAGATGAGGGATGGAATAAAGGAGAGTGAAGGGACAGAAAGGTTCTAGGCACATAGAAATAGAAGAAAGAAAAAAAAATGGCAGCAGAAAAGAGGAGACAAGATGATGTCTTAAAAAATGAAATGAAATGAGGCCTTCTGCCACTTTATGTGACAGCACTCACAAGTACACGTCTGACCCTGGTCCTGCAGGAAGCAGCAGATTTGCCAGTGAGCTCAGTCGGACCAGTGCTTGCGTGGTCCTGGGAGATAAAGAAACTACATTTTAAAAGACACCATTTTTAAAAGACACTGCCTTGCAGCTTGCATTTATGCATAAAAGGGACATTTTGCACTCCGAGTTCAATAACAACTTGATACCAAAACAGAAGGAAATTACTTGGGAAAATGTAGTTTTCTCCTTTATCTCCTGCAGTTGTCATTATGCAGTGAAGTGCTTAAACACAATGCCTAGGCTTAAAATTAACTATAGGCATTAATCAGTACTGAGAAGGTAGTACCAAGGCGTTAGTCAGTTTTTGGAGCCTAGCAGACTGGCTCCTCAGGGAGGTGAAGCTGGTGTTGCAGACTGGTATTTCTTTGCTGCCATCAAGTTTATTCACAAAGCAAGCACCCTGTGACCTGCTTCACCAGATACATTAGGTTACAGGTAATAAGACTACTTTTCTCCCCCTATGAGGCCAAGCCTTGGTTCCTGCTTTGCTCAAAGGCTCTGTTTCTGGACTTGCAGGGCAACTTTTCCAGTTCTGTTCTTATTATCTAAGTTTGGGAATATTTCTTTCACTTAAAAGGTTTAATGTGTTTCTGTTCTCTTTCTGCTTTCTACATACATACACCTCTTATGACATTAACAGCTAGCAAAACATTCCTGTCTGCATAGATCCAATTCCTAAATAACCTTTCCTGAGATTTATATTTGGGCAGATGAATCAGTATCGTTCTATTATTCTACTTTCTAATTGCTTCCTATGTTTAGCTCAAATGAAATGGAGCTGCCAAACACCTCTGCTTCAAACAGATTTCACCCATAATAGTAGCTTTTTGACTGAGTTCCTAGGCTTGTTGTGTACAGGCAGGCATTTTCTTCTTAGCAAAATATCAAACAAGTGGAAAATCCAGTAAGAAGAAATAAAAAGAAGCGAATTTCAAAGTGAATTACTTAAAAAGAATCCCCTAGATGGCTCTACTTTTGTAATGAATACAGTAAAAATACCCCTACACTGGTTGGTTTGAGGTCCTTTCTGTCACTGAGAAGCCTGCCTATGTCTTCTTATCATGGAGTTTAGGCTGCAAGCCTGCGTTGGTTCAGAAATTGTTCAACTATGCTCTTTTTTATACTTGATGCGTGTGTGAACTGGTCCAAAACTCGAGTTGTGGCACCACCCTTTATATATTTTCAGGCCATGCAGAAGGAGACAAGACAAAGCGTAAAAAACTGTCTGCTCCTATAATTACATCTATGTGTAAGGCCTGGATTGTGCCTCTGTTGTTAAGTATTTCTCTACAGCAAATCAATCCTGATGTTCCCATATCCCCTTGGTGTTTTCCTATATCTCTTCAAAGCCAATGAGCTGGAAATTTATTCTTTCCACGTTACTGGTGTTGAAATGATAGTGCAATTCCAAGGCCTATTTCAACCATGTTTGGGCATTTCTGAATTAACTGAGGTTATTTTCATGGCTCATTAGGACAGCACAGGAAAAGAGGGATCCCAAAACCAGGTATAAACACTTATATTCAAATCAATACTGACTCTTCAGGTTCACAGAAAATATGTTGCTTCTAATAGGATGACCCTGAACCTTCAGAAAATGAGCTGGAATTGTGTACTCTCATTTTCCATGTATAGTAATGGAGCAGAAAGATAAATATATTGCTCAAGTCTCTTTCTCTAGCTTGATCACATCAGACCACCATTCTTATTTCCCCTTTTGCATTTCAGAAAACTAATTTGAAATGTAATTATGTTACTGCTGGATATCAGCGTGGCTGTTTGGCTGCTGATGAGCGCAGTGATCGCCCTTTGCTATGTGACATTGTGTGATATTATCTCCTCATCTCTCATAGTCTCTTCCTCTCTCATACTTGCCCAGTTCAAGCTAATATCCCAGCATCTGCATGGTGAGCCTACATGGAGAACGATAGTTGCGGGTTTATGCTTGGTTTTTTTTTTTTTATCCCAGGTCAGCAAGGACTGCATAAGGCTAGCTTAATACATGAGAAAAACACAAAGGTCTATAATCAACCCGTGGTTTTATCAGCACAGAAATAGTGGTTTTTTTTTTCTTTTCAACAGTGCCTTCAATATTTTATAGAAAGGCATTTTTTTAAAGGTCACTTGAAAATGAAAGCTGATTTGGTTTTTTTCCCTTTTTAAGAGAAAGTAATGTTAGCATTGACAGAGGGAGAGTGTTTTAATGAGAACAGTTCAGTGAGGGTGCCTGCTTTTCTGCAGTGTATTGTCTGAGGATTTGATCCCATTTCACTCTGTGAAAACATCACTTACTTGGCATGCTAAAAAATAGATTTTTTTTTTGTTCTAAAAGAGTGTGACTTTGTGACACCTGTCTGTGCCTTGCTGTTTTCTTTTCTTACTTTGTTATGTGTAAGCCTTGATATTTCAGGGTTTTTTCTGAATTCAATGCTCCATGTCTGGGAGCTTGCATGAGGAGCACTTGCAGCTCTGGTTGTGTGGTGCATAAAAAGCAGCTGGATAGTGTGGTGTGCGGAGTGTTGGTAGCAGGAAAAAGGGATGTGAATCTGGGGGTTTCATTCCCTGAAATATATTAACATATGAAGCTCCTCTCTTCAGTTTCCAGGGTTTCTTGAGAGAAAAACAGGAGACATTGTCACTTGAAATGCTACTTGTTATGTGTTCGTGCTTCTGTTTGAAGAAATTCTTCCTGATTCTTATAGTAATTGACACTGGGTTTAGGATCTTTAAATGAAGGCAACTCTTTCCTCTCTTCAGGAGATGAAAGCCACGTGTGAAAGCTATGTCTTTGAAAATGAGTTTCTGCTATTGATGTATCACTAGATGTGGTTACTCTACGAACCAGCCAAGCTTGTTCTACAGACTGAAATTTTACCTTTTTGAAGGCTGAAAGATATGTCAATATGTGTACTACAATTTGCAGTTGGAAGAAAGGAGCCTGCTACTTGAAGCCTTTGTGGGTCCCTGGGGAAAAAAATGGAAGACCAAAATCTTAGATAAAATCACAAAAAAGTCTCAGAAGCACTAGTCTGCAGCTTATCCTCTGCGCTTGGCAATACAATATTGGCTGTCTTGGCAGTCCTGTCTGTGCAGTTTGCCTGATGATGTGACCCTAACTGGGCTTTGTTGCCACAGATGTCTCTTTAATAGCCAGATACTCTAAATTATGATCATTGTTCAATGGAAAATGGAACCTCTTTCCTCTGAATTCTGCTTCTTCTTAGCATCTGCTGTTATCTGCAACTCATCCACTATCCAACTTGGTATAGGAGCCTTTCACTGCAGCTTTATCAAATACTATAGCTTCCTCATCATGGTAACTGCAACACGTTCTTGTGTCAAAATTACATAGAAACATCATGTCTGATATGTTCCCTGCCCTGAGGCAATATCAACCTCTACCTTTGTCGCTAGTGTGAGGTCCCACGGCCTCTTTGAACACATCTATCCCATAGTCTTACTGGGCATCCCCCACAGAAAGATTTTTCTTTCTCAGGGACCTCTTCATGCTACAGTTTCGGCTCAGTGTGTTCTCTGGCCATCAGACACAGTGTCTCCTCTTTGCAACAGATGTATATATATATGTATCTCAAGATTATTATGTTCCCATATTTTCTTCTTTAGGTTCCTGCAGATCATTGCCAGTAATGCCACTGAAGATTTTTATCTAAAGACTCCAGCACCTTCCTTAGACAGAAGTTATTTTAAAGAGCTCAGTGGTCAGTGACGTGTGACTGTTTATCATAAATGAACATCATCAATAGAGGTATTGTACATACTGACCAAAACCTGATAAACAGAAGAAGAAAAATCCCTTTATCCTCAACTTTATTTATTATATCCTCCCCATTAAAGATTCAAGTGCTCACATCTTCTAGACCTTCTTTCATATAGCATGAAAGAAATAGCTGCCATTATTGCAGTTTCTTTGCCAAATGAGATTAAATATGTGCAAGATCCCTTTAATTTGCAGTAGAATCTTTCCAAGCTCATTATATCCTTTTGCAAACAGTTGATAAGTGTTGGTTGCTTCAGCTGTGCCAGGCTCCTTTGCCTCCTGTAGGAGACATGTGAGTTGAGAGCCATTTCACTTTCACCAGTGTGTGTCTTCCACTCTCCTGCTTATGGAGTATTGCGCTTATTTGCCATAATGCCACTGAAAATCTTTCTTACAACAACAACAAAAAAAATAGGAACAGTGCCTGACTGTATGCAGTTCACTAGAATTTTTGTTGCTTCAGTAATTGAGTAACTTGCTGTTTTAACTTGCACCACATCATTTACTGTATTTCCTAGTACTAGCATCAATGTGTTTTTCTTTTATTTTTCTCTTCCTTTCCCCCCTGGGTGCCAACAGAGGATAATGTGCTGTCCTTGCTGTTCTTGCCTATAGCAGAGTAATTTCAATATGCCATTCTTCCTTCAGCAGAACAGGAACAGATGACACTCATAAAAACAGATCTCTGCATTAGTTCTGAGCCCTTCTCCACATCCCTGGCACCAGTAAGATTTATTATTCTTCTAAATATCTTCTGGCAGGCTACTCAGAATGTTGGAAAAATTATAAAAAAGGGTTTCAGTCTGAGCATAGACAGCGTACTTCACCACTCAGAAAGAGTGGTGATCTATATTCTTCTGCCTGTTAGGCAGAAACACAAAGGAGATAGATCATAAAATTATGGGTAAGCAGGATGTTGTGTGGACCTTAGGGGATGAACAACAATCCTGGCTGAAATGGCCAGCAAACCAGTTGTATAAACTAGTGGAGTATCTTTACAATCCCCGGTTCTTACTGACGTTCTCATCTCACCACCTCTATGAAGTCAGAAATTACCTCTTACAGCCCAAGGGAGATTCTGTGTGGGACAAGCGTATAGTGTGATCTGGTATTTAGAGCTCATCTCCAGTGCCTTTGCTCAGCACTTTAACCAAGAGGCCTTCTCTTTTCCCTCTGGCATTACCATGCTGCTCTAGTACTAAGGTTAAATCATTACTTGCTGACAGGAAGTTATTGCTTTTCTGTTAAGAAGTTAATAACCAATCCAGGAAGCATCTGTACTTTCTGCAGAGAATAAGTAATTAAAAATATTCTTGGAGACTCTAGAACTTCCAAATACAGAATCTGGAGCATCCACAGGAAAATCTGAAGCTTTTATTGCCAGTTACTTCTCTTGATACCAATATGACAGTTCTGCCCCTAAATGCACTACTCCAGAGCTTCTGTATAAGTGGAGTATGTAAAAAAACCACGTTTGTAGTCTCTTCAGCCAAAAATTTTGTCAAGATTTAGGATCTCCAGGGGTTACTTCAGTTAGAAGGCAAGACTGGGGATTGGTCCAGTGAATCATCTGGTCCATTGTAGATTACTCAGAGAATAAAAGTAATTCTAACCCTGTACTGAAGGAATCAGCCAGAAACGTCTGTGTTGCACTTTAATCTGTTTCTGAGCTCTTTCTCTCTCATATGAGTGAACAAAAACTGAACTCAAATGAGACTCAACTAGTTTTTATTTAGGTGGAGACATAGCTGTGCTCAAGGGCTGCAACCCATTATGTTGTTTTACTCCTGAGTCTATAAGTGAGCTCATTGATCCCTCTCAGCTATCCCAATGGAGGGCAGCTGCATGGTCGTCAGTCTCAGTAAGGTTCCCCATGATACCCCATAGCATGGGAGATAGGGATGAAAAAAGCCTCCGCAAATACATCAGGATGTTCGTTTCTTAGCAGTATTGCATCATTTCACCTATCCACACACTTTGCTCAGGAAATGTGGATGTTGGTTTTGTCCAGTGGTGTTGGTATTTTCCTGTAGCCCTTCAGATTTTCCAGGTTAGTTACAGCCCTCTAGGCACTTGTGTTGGCTTCTCCCATACTGAGAACTCAGGCAAGGTCCTTATCTGATCCACATTTGTATCTTTCCCAACCTCTGCTTGCAGTCTTAACCCTGTATTGCGTGGTCCTCAGGGCAGCTGTCTGTTCATGAAAGGAGTAATACATGATGCACACATCGTGTCATATGTCTTCTGACATTCCAAATGTGCCTGCGAGTCATGCAGCTGAGTGGCCCCTGCAGCTCTCAAGAGGCTGCAGCTGCTGCATGTCCCCAGCCTCTCTCTTTGTGGTATTATCTTCAACTCTCTCCTCTCCTCCTGCCTGCCAATTTCCTTGAAATATCTAAGCATCTTTATGTTGAGGCTGTTCTTAGCTAAGGTTGATTAGACCCCATTGCTTAAGGTCAAAGCGTGGGAATGGGAAAGGCAGGGAAGAGAGGCTGGTGCCCTGGCAAAGGGCTGGAGAGCAGGTTTATTACCTGGGCTTCCTCCCCCTAAGAGATATGGGGACTTACTGCTTCTCCAGAGTAGTTGTACTCTCCAAATACTTATCCACTTGGCAGTTATAGCACATAAAATATTCAGCTAAGACTTTACAATTTAACAATACAACCTTTTTATTTGCTATTGGGCCAAAGAAATGGACCCTATACTTTGGGAGAAGGATTGAAGTTTTTATTCATATTTCTCTTGTGAGATGTGTAATAGAGAAAGTGCTCAAATCTTCCCAGTTTAGTTTGTTAAAAGTGGTAAATGTCACACTGCCCAAGGTGGATGAGAGGGTGAGGATTTTTCCTTTGGAACTTAATACTTCCTTAATGCATGTTTGCAGTATGTTAAGAACATTGACTATTTCATCGTATTTTTTCATGTTGTGAATAATTTAAAGAAAATTCAGCTTGTAATCATCTAGAAAAGAATCTGGAGTTCTGTTGTTCTGCAGTGTAACAATAGTTAAGGTCACTGCTTGGTAAATATGCTTTTCAATGCCAGATCATTATGAAACTGCTTTTGATCTGCCTTGAAATGCAGTGTATTAAATACTTTTTTTGAATCTAAGAAACGCTTATTTAATAAGACACACTTTTGATTGAGTTCAGTGAAAATATGGAGCTAACATTTAAAGTAATCCTGAATAAGGGATTGCTTTCCAACTGTCTGGGCAAAAAAAAATGTAACTAGTTGAGAGGCTCTTCTTTCTGTTCCAAGAGAAAACCAAATATTACTGTATTTTCACTTCCTTCAGCCCTCCCTTTAAGAAGAGAAGCCATTTTTCATGATAAAGCGTGATTAAATTTATAGCGTTTTCCCAGTATACCTTGCTGACACCAGTATGGAGAAACCTACAAAAGCTACTTAGCAGTAATAGCTTATGTGCTGTGATTTGCTAACCTCACCTTCTATTGTAAAGAAATATTGATTATAGGGATAATTCAGATATTGAAGAGGACCTCCTGTTAGAATACACTGGTGCAGGTTTCTCAGCTTCTGCAGCTTCCCTTTTCTAAGAATACAGCCTTTCACCTCCCCAGAATATTGACTTACGTTATACCTGTTGTGCAACCAGGTTGGGCAGAGCCTTGAGCAATATGGGCTACTGTGAGGTGTCCCTGCCTATAGCAGAGGAGTGGAACTGTGTGGTCTTAAGGTCCTTTCCAACCTTAAATGTTCTGTGATTCCTTAAAAATGCATTATGGGAAATTAATAAAAACAGCTGAATTTAACAGCTTTTGTTGTCCATCCCTGCAATGTGTCCCTAGACTGCTGTGCAACCTATTTTCCTTGGTGAATATCTTTGCAGCTTGTTTACAACAGGGTTAAAATCAGTGGCATGATGGTATAGAGCGTGCTGAAAAGCCTCGCTGTGTACTTTTAAAATGCATGGCAGATATTATCATTTAGGATGGAAGGAAATGACAGAATAAAGCAAAGCAACTATGGCACATTAGTCATAGTTACGCTCCTTCATTACTGCTTCAAATTGAAAAATGCCAACCACTGCACAGCCACTGAAGTAAGTTCAGAGGGAGCTGCACGCCTTCAAAGGTCAGAAAAAGGAAAATTATAAACCATTTTGTTTTACTGCTTCCACATAATGATTTATTTTGTCTTTGTCTTTTGAAGTTGAGGAGATGGGGGGATTGTGGTAGGGAATGAAATTTTAGAAATTAAATTTACTTGCAATGCAACAGCTTTTTTATTTGAGTGGAAAGCTTGTCAAGCAGGGCTGTATTTATAGGCATCCTTTGGGAACTGTGCCTCACAAGGTGAGATTTGAGGAGCGTTGGAGGCTGGTTTCTGGATAGAAGGCAGGATAATTTAGAAGGATGGTGGGAGTATGTGCCTCTCCTAACTGCCAAATTTAATTTACCATTTTTTTTAAATCAGCCATAAAGCCCTTTCAGTTTATGTTTTATGGTATTTCTGTGTTCTGGGATGCCATTATTTGCACACTTGGAACCTTTCTAATTCTTTTTATTCTAACAAAGAATATGTTACAAAATTCCACTATCCAAAAACTGTTCTGTCTTCTTGCACTCAGAGTGTTTTGTTTTGGTTTTTTTTTTTAATTTTTATCTCCTTTTAACTTTTCCCCCCTTTTTTTTTCTCTCTTTCTTCTTTTTTGCTTTCTTCTTTTTTTATTTTTTTTTCTCTTTTCTTTTTCTTCATCCTTATTTTAAACTTTTCTTCTTGGCACACGTTCTATTGTGTGACTGCATCTACTAAAACCTATATGAGCGTGCTAAGAATATTCATGAGCTAAGCACTCATTTGTTGTTTTGGTCTTTACATTGGTTTTGTACAAACTTCATAGCTAATGGGTCTTAATGCAATTTTGCCTGAAATTTGTTATATATCAACAGATTTCTGTTTGTGCATACAAAACCAGACAAATACAAAGTACTCATAAAATGGTTTCTCTGTTTCTGGTTGAGGCTTTTGTAATAGTTGTAACCGTGGCATAGTCTTGACTTCCACCCTCCTGGCTGATACAGAAAGAGAAGATAAAAACATGCTCACTTACTTACAAAGTTCTTGTGGGATTCTGATACAGAATAAAAGAGCAATAATTATTATTTCAGGGAAAAATAACATATATAACAAATGATTCAAGTGTTTTGAGAGGTTTGTGTTATTCCTGTGAGTGTGGGAGATTTTTCAATGAATAGCTTTTATCATGTATTTCTCAGTGTAGCTAATTAATGAAGCCTCTATTATTTGAAAGCTTTAGGTGGATTTAGCTCAACTGTGTCATGGGTTTTTCACCCAGGACCTTTCAGGCCCGAATGGAAGAGTACAACTTTCCTTAGCACTGAAGAGCTGCATGTTGTGTGGAGATGCAGCTTGTTTATGGATAGCAGGGTTTAAGTTTAATGGTGTTGTCAGAAAAGTCTCTTCTTACCCCATTTAATAATTTTGGAGGGGAAGGTATGAAATTGGGTGAAAAAACATATTCTAGCATGATACAATTTATTAGCAATGTGAACTGAGTGGCAGTGTTCTTTCTAAGCAGTGCAGTTAGTCACTGATAAATTAAGAGACTGGAATGCACAAATAAAATGTATCCTGCTTACAGGGGGGTTAGCAGGAAAGTCAAGGCAGTTGTCTTTACAAAGTAGAAATATACAGTGAAAACTTCATAGAGTTTCTTTTTCAAATATACTCCTATGTTAGGAGAAGGTGTAGAAGACCAGTTAGCATCAGAACCCCAGAGAGACTGAAATGAGATGACAGGGAATCATAGAATAGTTAGGGTTGGAAAGGACCTTAACATCATCTAGTTCCAACCCCCCTGCCATGCCCAGGGACACCTCCCACTAAACCATGTCACCCAAGGCTATGTCCAACCCAGTCTTGAACACTGCCAGGAATGGAGCATTCACAACTTCCCTGAGCAACCCATTCCAGTGCCTCACCACCCTTACAGTAAAGAATTTCTT
>JASSUY010005659.1:0-27053 GCA_032466535.1 Forpus xanthops | reverse complement strand
GCTCCATCGCTGGTGGTGTTCAAGGCCGGGTTGGACATAGCCTTGGGTGGCATGGTTTAGTGTGAGGTGTCCCTGTCTATGGCAGGGGGGGTTGGAACTAGATGATCTTAAGGTCCTTTCCAACCTCTCCTTGTTGTCTCCTCTATTACTTGCAGAAGGAAGATGTCTTCCACACAATTGAGGAGCTTCCTGGATTGCTTGTGCCAGGCCGTACCATCCCTCCCGCAGATATCAGGGTGGTTGAAGTCCCCCATGAGAACAAGGCCCTGCAAGTGTGAGGCTGTTCCTCTCCGTCTATAGAGTGCTTCATCCACCAGGTCCTCTTGGTCAGGTGGTCTGCAACAGATACCCACTGTAATGTCTCCCATCACTGTTCTCCCTTTAAGCCTGACCCACAAACTCTGTTGACTACTTGCCTGTCCCCAGACAGAGTTCCACACTCTCCAGCCTATCCCTAACAAATGAGCTTGCTGCATATTCTTCTCACTGTCCTGAGGACCTCTAATTTGACCATCTCAGGATCACTACAATCAAGGCTTCCCTGGAGCGTCACATTTCCAACCAGCCCTTCCCTGTTGGTGAAGACAAGGTCAAGCATGGTACCTCTCCTTGTCTGCTCCTTTATTACTTGCAAAAGAAAGTTGTCTTCCATGCAATCGAAGAACTTCCTGGATTGCTTGTGCTGGGCCTTACCACTCCTCCAACAGATATCAGGATGGTTGAAGTCCCCCATGAGAACAAGTGGGTATATAATGTGTAAAGTTATAATAGTGATGATTTATCTTTTGCTATGTACACTGGCTGCCAATTTTATTGCATGCAGCTGTTTAAATTATGTGCCCAGAAGAATAAAAGACAAAAATCCTAAGGGAGCAGCAGATGACTTTTGAAATTATATTCCTTTCACTTCCACAATCTGACCTACTGTCTGTCTTGTGAGGTAAAGCAATTAGGTTGTTGCCGTGTAAAAGCAAGGGAATGGATAAATTGATTTTGTACATACTTACTGAATTATTGAAGATTCTGAATTACTTTCTCAAAGGAATTTTCTCATGTTAATATCATGCTTCAACTCTTGAGCTGTGCAGTAAACCTTATACAGTCAACAGTATTTTAATATTAAAATGTTAAACTTGATGTGTATGATTTTTTTTAGTACATGATAAGATGGTTATATTTTTGATACTGTTCACTACTACATTTCTTATGTTACGCATTTTACTTTCAGCTCTAAAGGATCCCATTAAAAGTAAATTAATACATAGAACTGCTGCCATTCATGTCTTTCAGTGTACTTCACATTTTTCTTTTGATCATTCAGGTTGTATGGCTTGTGGAAAATTACTTTACAGGTGCATATACAGAGATTGTCTAGACAAAGAGCTCAAGAGCTCAAGAGCCCTTCAAACAAAGAGGAAGGAATAAAGAGAGACAAGAAGTGACTGTACAAAGTGGTTGAGAAAAGAAATTCAAGGAAGAGGGGGCTGCTGAGATTTGATAAAAAGCCCAGGAGCCAGTCTTGGAACCAGTGATAATATAGGAGATGAATTCCAGCGAATGAAAGTGTTGATGATTATGTGGAGACTGAGAGAAATGCTTCAAAGAACTTTCGTTCTAGGACATATGTGAAATTGCTTTCTTTTTTCCAAAGAAATACGAAAGGTTGAGATGGTTGGGTCTGGAATAAGGATCTCAGAAGAATCTTAACCTTGATGTCTGTTCTTCAGAAGGAAAAGGTGGCAAGGCACCAGAAAGTAATGCCATCACACAAAATTTACAGGAAGACATAGCTTATCAGGTTCATTCTGTGAATAACTAAGTACACCAGAAAATACTAAATAACCCAAACTTGTCAGTCCTGAAATCAGCATTTCTTGCAATGTTTAAGAGAAATCAGGTAGCTTATACACATGCTTCAGGCAGCCCTACAAAGCCATAAGAGGAGAGTAGAGGTGATGTATTTTATATGGTTAAAGTATTCATAGAGAGCAGCTGAGCTAGCCAGAAGCAGAAAACTGCTTTCAACTAGAAAACCTGCTAAGTAGGCAGGTTAGAAGCTCAGATAACCATATTGTGTCAGCACACATGCCATTCACAGATGCTAGCATTACCAGTGCTCTTGCAGGTGGCTGCAACCAAGACCTTTCTGTGTGATGTCAGAATCCTGCAAGTGTTTTCTGTGTTGAATTGATTTATCACTTCTTAATGTCAAACCTAGGAGCATGTGTACTCTATGGTCTTCCAGTGGATCTGTCAGCAAATTTCTAACCACATTTCTGTCAAACTTTTTTTGTTCTTGGTTTGTTGCTGTCTTGTGGAGAAAGAGAATTCTGGATGGTGGAATAGGGCAAGAAATGTTTTGTTTCACTACAGTTTTAAACAAGACAAATATTTGTGTTTGCAAATCAGCATTTTTTGGTTTTTGCATGTGACACTTGCCATAAAAGTTTTCATTGTTTTGAAACTAATTCAGTTTTTGAGCTTGAAAATGTGCACAGGTTTGATGAGGGTTTTAATATCATTGTACTATCTTCTATCAAAAATTTTAGCTGAAATGCTTACTCAAACTAAGACGTTACTTTTCTGAGCATCAATGTCTAAGGGTGATTATACTGTTGTGGATTAATTGGACAACATTAGAAGTAATCAGGGAAAGCAATGTATTCCAGTGATGCATGTATTTCGGAATGAAAACAGGGATGTAAAGCTAGTTCCTTACTGTGACATAGATTCAAATAATTCTGAGGCAGTATAAATAAGGAGGAATTCAAGAAGCAGTGCCTGTGCATTTAAACGAATCAATTCCTTTTTTATGATGCTACATAAATAAATCAATGTGGGACGATGATTAACATTTTTATTCTTCTCTTGACATGCTCATACAGTTCCCCAGCTGCTGGTGGAAGTTTCTGGGAGTTGCCCTGGTTTTGGTTTTTGGTTGTTTTTTTTTTAAGTGAATTTCAAAAACTTAGAGAACTCTGTCAAAAAGTCTGCTTTTTTTGGTGGGTAAGAGATGCAGTATTTTTTGTAGCTTTTTTTCTTTAAAAGGTAGGAAATGGGGCTTCACTGAGCAGAAGTGTCACACAATATCAAGGAAGTGAAACATGCTCTCAAGTCCAGTTCCATGGGTTAAACACATTTCTGTCATGGGATACCAGCTTGGCCCTTTCTACAACCTTGTTTGCCTAAAATCCTGTCTGTACACTTGTGTGTATATATTTAGAGACATTCCTGAAGAAACCTTAAGGAGACTAATGGTATTTATATAAACAAAGAGCCATACTGATAATATTGTCCTCTATTACAAAGTGCTTCTAAATAAAACCATGCAAAGAGAGTTTAAAATTCTCTTTTGCCATAATTGCAATTAATCATGTTGCTCTCAATGTGATGATATTGTCTCCAGAATAAATGGTGTTAAGGTTATCAAGCCAATGTAAATAAAATAATTACTGACAGGGTGTGTAATTGAAAAGACAATTCAAGTATGATTAAACACCAACTTTTTGCTGCATTTATTCATTAGATATTAGTTTTAAACTGAATCTGTACGATATTTTTTTTTGTTTGTTTAATTAGTATGATCTAATTTATCATTTCTGTTTAGTGTCAGGCATTTAGGGATGTATTTGAAAAACTTAAAAACTGGTGTATGAATAACTTTAGTCCCTGAATGTTTCTGAATTCAAAATGAAACTTGTTTAAATAAGTAAGTACAAGGAGAAGGAAGGTGATTCAGGAAATTTCAGCATACAAATATGGAAGTCTGGCAAAGCAGCAGCTGCTTTGGATGGTTTCAGTGTTTTGAATAACCAGTGTCTTCTGAAATATAAGCAAAATCATCAATTCTGCCTAAATAATAATCAGGAAAATCCACTATTTAACATTGTTTTAAAAGCCTAATATTGTAGCTTGGCTTTATCATATCACAACAGAAAGGTGAGTGAACTATCTCTGTGATTGAAAAACTGTTGATGGATAGCCATGTGTCAAACAAATTGTCCCCTACTTTAAGACCAGCTATTTTTCAGGAGAGTCCTTTCTGGTTACTCTCTTGAATACCAATTGCAAAAAAAAGCTAGATACTGATCTCAGCTTTCAAAGCACGTATTCAGTGTTCAGGAAAGCCACTAGAATAACAACTCTATAGGCTTTGTTGAGGAAACTGATTTAAAACAGGAACGAACCTTTCAAGTTTTTCCTCTTTGTTCTGCCTTTGTTCTTGGTAAATAAATATTGAAAGAAAGGCTCAAAGATGGGATTAGTTGTTTCTCATTCCTGTCCAGTTATTGCCTTTTCTGTGTCCATGTGTGAACACATTGACCGGTTGCAGCTATGAATACATGCAGAATGTATGTAACTGACTGAAAAAACAACTTCATTAAAGTCCCAGTCACCTAATTTTCTGTAGTCATCGACATCGAGAGCTGTTCTGATGATTCATCTGGAAGACTTTCCAATCTTTCTGTTTCATGGAAAAAAATCTTATTTAAAACCAGTAAGTACTTCTCACACAAAAAAACACACTCCTTTGAGGAAATTTTACTCAGAGCTGACATGGTTATTATGGAAAACTTAGGCAGTTGCAGCAGAGCAAACAGTAAGTCTATAGTGGTGTTTCTGTTGTTTTTCTGGTATCAGCAAAGCTGCTATTGCATAAACATGTCTGAAGAAAGCATAATTTAAAAACAGCGCTCTATTTGAGACAGCATTGTAGATACACTGATGTCGTCTGGCTTCTTCACTAAGGGCATTTCGCTGATTTGGAGCCATCTTTTAAGATTTAACTGCCAGTGAATGGCTCCAAAGACATGCTGTACAGTAAGAGGCATCTTGTAACATCAGTTTCACCTGAAAGAGTAGCAGGCTTTCTTGAAAATTGTCTTGGAAGATTCTGACTGGACACAAGAGAAAAACTTTTCACAGTTAATACAATCAGCCATTGAAATAATCTCCCCAGGGAAATGGTGGATTCTCCAACAGTGAACACTTAAGATTTGGCTGAACAGTGTTCTGGGACATCTAGTCTAGGTCATGCTTGTCAGATGATCTTTGAGGCCCCTTCCAACCTGGTATTCTATGATTCAGTGATGATGCCATAGTTTCTGCCTGGCTTTATGGTAATATCCCTGTGGCTATTTATTGAGAGAAGGCACATACCATTACACATGCCTTTTATGCTCAGTTGCAATGTTCTCTATATGTTTCTCTTTGAATTTCCATAGTGTTTAGTGTGTGTAAACTGGCAGCAAGTGTTATTTCTGGAGGAAGTCATAGTCAAATTATGTAATACTTTGATATATGGTGCTCTTAAAAAAAAAAATAAATACTGTGAATTTTGGCCTCAGAACAAAACAGAAATGCAAATGCTTAACCCTTCTACCCATATGCACATACAGATAGATTTATACTGTATCTCTTATGAAGTCAGAGAGGTGATATTCAAAAGAAAAGGAGAGGTCATTTGAAACCATCAAGAAGAGGAATAAATATCTTCAATTTTATTCCCCAGCTTGTTACTCTAAATGACTTCTCTTTGATGGTGGTATTCATGCAACTGCATATCTACTGCTGTTGCTGTTCTGATCAGTCCTATTGTATGTTAACTCTTTATAAAGACCTTTTTTCTGGGTACGTATATGGAAACCTTTTAAAGCCCCACATAATTACTGATCAGTCAATGCGTTAAATGAGGATGCTTCAGACAGTAAAGGGGAGATGATCCAGAAGAGCTACAGTTGTTACTGTAAGAGACCCTGTATTTTTTTGTATCTCTGTATGTACCTACTTATGCATACTTTATAGAAGGGCAATTAGCGTATATCAATGTATCAGCGCATATCAATGTGTATTTTATAAAAATACATGACTTTATGCCAGAGGAGGGGAACTCCTCATTCCTATCAAAATATATGCTAATCAGCTTATTAGTCACAGAACATATACCTCCAATAGTCTCAGCAGGTATGTGTTCAAAGCTTTTCCTGTGGGATTGATGCTATTTCTCTCCTGGCACATTGCTTTTAAACACTGGCATTTTGATGTAATCAGTCAGCTGAAAAAGCAAACAGCAAGGTCTTCAGAGATATATCCCTGGAACTTAAAATTTTTTTTCATTGCAAAGATTCAGGAGCATCCAAAGGAAATTGATTAAACCTAAGACAAGGAGACTATCTGTTCCACCCCCAGTCTTCTGCATGCAATTTCATAAGGGGCTTCTGGGAGCTGCTGTAGATCCCACTCCAGCATATTGATTACATTAAGTAACTGAACATGCTTAATATGAAGTGGCACAAGTGTTTTATCCTGTGATCTGTCAGGATGAAGTTCATGGCTGCTAAGGATATATCTGGCAAGATCAGGTCCTCTTTTGGTGCTAAAAGAGTCATGCAAATAAGAAAAAATCAGTTTTCTACTTAAGCTAGTTCTATCTGCAATGGTGTAGAGGCTGGCCCTCTAATTTTCAGGGCCTAGGAAGCACAGTTGTGCTTAATACTTGTCTCAGAAGTCCCATTTATGACTAGTTGATTTTTTTCTGATCAAGTAGTCTGGCATGTGTAAGCACTTTGTGCCTGTCCATCACACTTTGTCCTTTCTGTCTTCAGATAAAATACTCCATTCTGGGGCTCAGTAATATAAAATTGATGATCAAATAATAGGCTACAAGTGGGAAATACTGTTAGGTAAACAGTTTGATTGCTGCTGATTTTCAAATGCCTGAGCTTCAGCTAGAACAACTCATGAACCCAGCGGTTTTCTGTATTGTTTTAGCATTTCCCAATTCTTCATGTTAAACTGTGCACACTCATTCAAAATAAAGTATTGGTGTGGTAAAATAGTTTAATTCCACTGAAGGAAAAAAATCTGTTACCAGTATATTATTAAAACTAAAACACGCACACAAAAGATTGAAAGGTCCCGTAGCATTATATAGATTCTGAGTGTGGACTGAGATTTTTCTCTGCTTAAGGCACAGGCCACTTGCCTTTAGGCAGGGTGCAATGACTTAGAGTATCAACCAGCAAAAAAAGTGGCTGTTATTGTTAATAGTGATTATTACATCATTACATTATTACTGCTTAGCTTGAGTGTACGAAGTTCTCTTTTGCTATCAACAGTGATGTTAAAAACACATTTTCTATCCTATGGTCTTTATTCAGTAAGTTTCCTGATGCTGTAGGAAGAGAAAGTAGTGTTTTTACTGCAGAAGAAAGACAAGGTCCTTGTCATTGAGTTCAGGATAGGCTTTGCTATGTCTTAGGTTCATGTGATAAAAACAACGGCCTTTTTTGAGCTCAGTAGTTCAGGTGGAGTATCTAGTGCAATTAGAAATTGAAACAGGAAGTAGAAGGGAGATCAAGGCTCTGAGATTTCTAAGGGAGGCATGTTTTGAAAATAAGAAAGTTCCAAGACTATGCAGGAAAGAGATGACTATTAAAGAGGTCAGTGAGGAACAAGTCACATCTATCAAAATGGAAAATGGGCTTGGATGAGGGAAGATGTCAGAGATATGGGTTAATTTATAATCTGAGTGAAATAGAGCATTCTACATATTGCATTATTGAAAACAACTTCCCAATTGAACCCAGAGAGTTCCTGACCTCCCATTTCCTTCCTCTCCCAACTTATTATTTCTTCTCAAGTAATACTGCTTGCTTAGCTGTTATCTTAGACCTTTTCAGAATATTTAAGCATTTCTTAACTTTGTTAGTGCATTTTTAAAGTATAAATCTTTTAGGGAAATAGCCTACAACACCTGGACAAGTTGTCCTAAGGCACAGTGGAGACCCAGTTAAAAAAAAAAAAAAATCTTCATTTCTTGCTTACAGAATAATTTTTCCTGGAGTAAGAGGGAGATCAAAAATAATTTTCCACAAGAGGTTAAAAATCAGCTTTCAGTTTACCTGTACAGTCCTCATGATTACATCTGATTTTTCACATTGTGCTCTGAAAGGAAAATTTGCCCCTGTAATTCTGAAGCTGAGGAATGAGTAGAATTAAGACTTTCCTTAGTTAGTGCTACCTTTTAAAGGTCTATTTTAAGCTGTTTTCCTTCAACCTGAACCATTTGATAGTTACAAAAAAAGTAATTTAATAATATCTGATTGCTTGCTGGGATCTGCAATTAACTTAGGTGCAAGGGATTTAACAGTATTTGCCAGGTGCTGCATAATTTACCAGGAGGTGCTTGTGCCACATATAAGTGTGATGCTGTTTAAATTTATCTGCAGAATATTTTAAGCTTATGACTGACTAATTTTTATAGCTTCCTTTCATTTCTTTCCCCAGGATGACTCACATATGAAATACCATGTAATTATATTTTCTATACTACAAAACTATCCCTTGCAATTATGTTACATTGCAGTTGTTATTTTGAAAGACTAGAAACTACCTATATAAAAAGTTATTTTGAGCATGCAGTTGGGTGCTAAGATGAAGGTAAATTTTCAAGTAGTTCTAGACGTGACATTGAATAAGAAGCTTAAATGAACTCATTGAGAAAGCAGTTCTCAGAAGACCTCTGAAATCCCTTTCCTCAAAAATAAGCAGTAGTAGTTTTTGAAATTATCTTATTCTATTAGGACTAACATTTTTGTCCTATTTGGGAGTCATCAATCACATAATTAAAGCCAGCATAACAATGGAAAAATTGTCCAACTCCCTGCAGGTAAAGATTTGGACTGTTTGGAGTGCCTTTCTGAAATACAGATTTGTACTCTAATCCTGCTTTCAAGCCTCCTTGCATTATAAACTTCTGGGTACCGGACAATCTCAGGAGATCTTTATGTAGCCTTTGTATTTCATTTTTCCTACAATTTCACAAAGGTAAATCTTTAGAAGGAAGTAAACCTCAGCTGAGGCCTTGGCTCAGGATGGACAACTGTTGCAAATTTTCATACCTCAAAATCTGGCAGAAATGTTTTTATCATCTGAAATCTCCCATCTATGTCAAACTGTAAAATTTGTGCAGTCATTAATATCCGAGATTCCCGTGAAAATTATTATGAAAATAAATTGGGATGACAAATATTTTAAGTGGAATACTTGCCTAACCTAAACATCAGCAGCAACTCTAAAACTTAAAAAGGTCTTATGTGCTCTATGGTCTCTAGGAGGTTATCAGAAAGTATGGGTTTAGACCGCCATTTATTTGGATGATATTGCAATAAAGCCTGGCAGAGGTGATAAAATTACTCTTGCCTTTTGATTTTGTCAGTCAGACGCACAAGCCCTTCATACAACTTTCCCAAATACAAAGCAGAAAGTGTATACCAACTGCATGAGAATGTGGGGTTCTGCAGTCAGCTCTGCATGTATCTTATTCCATGTTGTTTACGTTGAAATCAGGAAGCAAACTGCTCAGTTTCAGTCTGAATCCATTTACAGCCTTTTTTTTTAGTGTTCATAAAACTGACGAGTACTACCTTTCATTGAAAAGACTGTACAGATCTTAAATTTCCCAAGGAAAAATGCTATCCTGTACAGTTGTTGCAGATTCCAAAAAGCAAAAGATAAGTTGAAACTAGCACAAATCCAACAGACTTGACAGCTTGTTGGTTGTGTGAACCAATCATGATTGATGCAACCATATCAGAGACTTGCAGGTGTTTAGATTTCAAGATGACATTTGAGACTGTAAAAGTAATACTCACAGTTAACAGCCTTGATAAATATAATCCTGCCTAAAGCTCTGCATGCCACCCGTACAACTGGTACTTTAGAAAAGGAAAAAATGGTCATTAACAGTCACATACAGAAAAGTTAACAAAAGTCACTAAAAGCTTCTTGAGCTGTCAGAGCCTGCCAGCTACTCTAGCCAGAATGGACTGCCAAGCGATTTCTAGTGTGTAGAGATTTGGAAAGCCCTATCTAGCAAGTCAGACTTAAGCATCTGGGTTTGTTTTTGCTTTATTCCTGGTAAAACGTGCACACCTGGGGAAGCAGTTGTCCATAGAAGCTAGTGTCCCTATTTTTTCTGGATAAATGGACCTTTCTGAAGGAACCTGAACGTGACTTCTGAAGTGGCCCCTGAGGACTAGAGAACAAGATACTGTACAGCAAATTGACATTTCATGGTGTTATATATATATCTAGATTTCAATACTTGGTATATTACTTTTCTGCTTATGGAGAAGCAAGGGGAGGAGTCATTTCTACATTTGTCCCTGAGCTTTCTTCCCATTCTGCTACCTTCTACCTGGGTTTGCCTTCCCACTTTATCTTTTTCAATTCTCCTTCCTTCAAACCTTTATACCATTGCAAGTTGTTTTCTTTCTTATTTTACATTTAATCACTTTGTATATTTATTATTATTATTCCTAAGTCACTAAAATGGTCTTCTTTCCTGCCTTGCAAAGTCCAACTATTTGGAGGTTTGCCTGTGATGAGAGATTTCCAGAAACACTGACTCTGTGGTGTCATGCGGCAATTATGAAGGTTAACTGTCCTAAGGTAATTAGGAATATATCCACTATTTTAATTATGGATACCTTGTTCCTGCCAAGAATGATCTTGTTAAGAAGATGCCAAATATCAAGGAGACAAGACAGCTGTACAAGTAATGCATTGGTAGACTCCTAAGTAGAACATAATGGATCACAAAAATGGACCACACTTAATACTCGTTCTGAAGCAGAACTAGAAGGCAGTGTTCCTTCATTGCATGTGAAATATTAGAGAAAAGAACTTGCAATCATAATTCAATAAATCTTAAGTTAAATCTCTATTCAGATTTGAAGATACCAAACTGATGTTTATATATGTATAGAAAAAACTTACTTGAGGCAACAGCTGTGATAAAGTTTGCAGAATCTCCTGCGAGCCAGTAAAAAAAGGCAGTTGATCTGACTAGAGAAGTAAACACTACTCACTATATGACAAATATATATATATATATATATGCACAGTGAAAACCTAGAAATTTTGGGGTGGTTTTGATTTTAACTGGGTTTGCAAGTGCTGATGCAGAGCCTGCTTGACATTTTGTGTAACCAGTGCAATAGAGGGGGAGAGCTAGCATTGTTAGAGCACTGCAGTGGTTGAATAGACTAGGAAAGATACATTTCACTGGGAACACTGAATTCAACTTTACGTGTGAATTGTCACAAATATGGTTCAAGTGACTTTGTCTGCAACACAGGCTTTTTGGCGTGTTTCAGAAAATTCTCTGCAGTTTATTTCTTCAGCTTAGTATGGGGAGACTTATCACAGCTCTTTACAGCTCTTTAGTCTCTTTGCAGATTAAAAAAAAAAAAACAAACCTTTTTACTATATTGCTTCATCTTTAAAGTTGTCAGCACCATTGGCAAGTACTAAAGATGAACGTGAAGGAGTTGTACTTTTCTGGATGTGATTAATTCTGGCACAGTCCTTTCTCCCACGGCTAAGCCCTGTGTGCAGTGCTGCTCTTGTCAGGTTTGTTATGTGTGTTTTTTCTTTCCAGTGTATTATGTCTTCACTATGAAACATTCATACCGACTCAGATTTGGCAAAGAGAATCTGAATCCAGCAGCGTGATGGTTTCCAGGAAAAAAGAATTTGTTCCCTTGGAGGAAAGGAACGGATTTGGATTTTTAAAAGGCTTCATTTTATTGTATAAAAAAACTACCTTGCTTTACATTTCTGTATGTGACCTTTTGCAAGCAGTTGCTTAGAAGTGCCCTTGATGATCTCTCAGTAAATTATAACTTATTATGTGAAATTTAAAGTTCTGTTTTGAAACGTTAAATTCTTAGACAGTAATAACAGCTTCAAACTTCAGTGCTCTTAATGTGACTGTTGATGTTCTCTTTTCCTGCTAAGAACATATATAGTAAGTGAAATTTTAAGCATACTTTCCACTCTATGAAATTAGCCCTGAAATTATAACATGGCTAAGGAAACTGAGCAAAGGTACAGGTATTATATATAATCTTTGCAGTTGTCTGTGAGAGACATAAGAGAATACGGAAATGGTTTAAAGATTTTCTAAACTAGTTTATTCAGACAGAAATTCCTATACAGGATGAAACTGAAGATTTCTTACAGAGGCTACATAGAAAAATTGAAGAATCTCATATTAAACAGGTGTGATTTAATTGCCTTCATATTTGTTTTATTTCTCAACTCTATTTGCTAATAAAGAATACAGCTCCTCATGAATATGACATAAATATGAAGAGGTATTAGTGTTTAATATTACGCTGACAGTCTCCAGTCAGATATTTTCATAGTACATGGAGTGAACAACATAAATAACTTTTAAATATCAATAGATATTATTGCTGGGAAAAAAGAAATAATATTTTAAGAAGTGGGTGATCAGTGCTAACTCTTGAGTAAAGTGTTTATATTTACATTGCAATATAAGCAATAAATTTACTCCTGGTTGTCTTTCAGCTTCTGTAATACTTTAAGAGAAATGGATGTTTATCTGCAAAAGCAAAATCCATCATAGCCAGGGCAGATTTGTGGTTAAGTGGGACTAATCCAGTAGTGTATTTGGAGGCTATAGCATGCATTTTCCAGGAACGGCTACCCATGGGTTCTGTAAACCAATCCACACCTCTCCTTTTTATCTTGGGCATAATCTGTTTTGCTTTACATAATGCTGACGTTCTGGGAAATCATATCTTCATATGAAGGGCCTTTTAGTGCTGATAATGAATAGCTGGGTGTGATTTTGTGACAGTATAAGAAACAAAATCCTCCTCCAAAATACGTATTTAAAGGAGGACTTCAGATTTTGTTGACTCCAGTAAACTTTTGATTCAACACAGATGAAGGATGCCAAGTACATGAATCTGAATTCCTCTGACTCCTGGATTAGTTCAGGGAGAGATGGCAGCAGTGGCGCCCTGTCAGTTTCATTCTTGTCCTAAGTATCAGGACTGGGGAACAGCTGTCTAATTTTGTCCACAGTATTTACTGCTCTGAAGCTGCCAGCTTAGACACTTGTAGGGTGAATGCTTACCACTGTTAGGCCTGAAGTGAAACCAGTTTCACAGAGAATAGCAAGCTCAGTGTATTTTTATAATATAATAATTTTGAAATCAAAGTAATTCTTCTGTTTCTTGAATTCAGTTCTTCTCCCCCCATCTCCAGGACCAGGATGGGAAGAAGAGGAGGAAGTGAGTGAGTGACTGCATGGTTCTGGATTGCCAACTGGGTTTAAACCATGACAACTACTATTTTATCTGCTGACAAATAGAAATTGCATAATGCAGTAGTTCTCATTTCAGTCAAATCTGCGTAAGTTATGGTACAGACTTCAAGCCAACAGGATTTGTGTTTTAACAAGTTGGTTATTATTATTAGATGATTATATTAATCAGTATGATGAGTTTCTAAACTTTATTATTCCAGGTAAATACAACCCTTTAAAAGTTACGTGTGTATCTGTTGATCAGTTGTTCAAAGCCATTGGATTCAGTTTTCAGACAATGTACTTCTAATCAGTTATTGGTTAAAAATAAAAAAAAAAAAAAATAAGAACTGTACATTTTAATCTTCTATACTGCCAATACTTAAGGAAGTCTTATTCATCTTTTTTGCTCAGTGATACAGCTTAGCTGATAACCTTTATATAGCTAAAGGGACTTACTTCATTGCTTTCTAATAGAGTTTCTGGAGAGTATAGATTTAGATTACAGTGTTGAATGACCATAGGGATTCAGGGAAATATGTTCTCATTAATGGACTTGTTAATGATTATCATTGAAGAGACTCTAATAGTATCAGATGTAACCACTGTCACAGCCCTTTATCGTGCAGATATGGAGATGCATCATTAATTCAAACAGACTGATTCTCAGAGTTGTGCAAATTGATGAAGTATGATAATGTCTGAAGGAAACTAAAAGCTGTGCATTATCAATTTAATATCTCAGATTTCTATTTCAAATTAATACAGTCTAAAATAGAAGAGGAATTGGACCATGACAGTAGTATTGGCCATTCAAAAGAGATTCAGACTATGCTTCTATCAATTCTATCTTTGCTATGTTCCTTTATATCCTCTTTGAGAGGGAAGTGACAAATACAAATTCATAACAGTGAAGTTTCTCAGCTGCAAAGATAAACATGTATATGCTATACAAGCACAAAACCCCTATGGCAATATGAAATAGTTTACAGAATCTAGAATAATTTTTTGAACAATCTTCTTTATCAGGATTTACTTATGTTTATTCCAGTATAGTCTCATATTGCTTTTTAAGTTATTGATAAATTTATTAAATTAAATATTCTAATTATATCTAATAAAAACGTGCAAACATCTGAGACTGGTCCTGCACAGCTATAAAACATCATTATATTAAATTTCTTCTATGAGGCAAGAGTGGAATCAGTACTCTTTCTCTGAAATCTGACATATTCTTGCATTATTCTTGATGCAACACACTGTGCTTTTTCCTAAATTCCAAGACTGAAGAATAATGCTTGCTTACTTTCAGTTGTTTGGACATTGTCTTTTATAGGGGGCTGCCAACCCTTGTAGATTTTTGATAATGTGGAGAGTGCATTATAGGGCCTGCAATGGTTACCCAGCTTGTTGTGAACATTTGGAGAAGTGAAACACTAGCATTTTCTGTGCCATGTTAGCTCTACTTTTCACAGTGTAGTTCTGTCTCTTTTTCTCTCTCATCCATCCTGGTTTGGTATGTTTTATGATGAAGTCTGTGCAAAGTCTCGATTTGTCTGTCACACTTCTCATCTGCTTTTATTTCTTCTTAGGAAGCTGTGTTCTATCTGCATTGCAAGATTCTAATTTTATTAATCCCAATCCATCTAGAGCTGTTTCCTCAGAGAAATATTTCACTGAACACACCAGTTTGTATGCTGATATTTCTTGGTACTATGTGGTATCAGGTTAACACCTCTAAATGACCTAGGTAAATTAAAAACCGGCTTATACATATTTAGTCACCCTATCTCATTTATCCAAATGTCTGACTTCCTTTCTGTCAGAGGTGAACTAAAAACAAAATGCAAAAGTAAATGGAATTAAAATTATATATTTTTCTTTTAAATAGAAATAAGTCTGTTGTTAATGTCACCTTAAATATCATGCTTTAGCAATGGGGAAATAATATGTAATGGCAGATATCACAAAATACAAACTTGCTGAGGGCACACTCAATCCCACTGTCCATGTCACCAACAAAGATGTTGAACAACACCAGTCCCAACACCAATCCCTGAGGGGCACCACTCATCACTGGTCTCTAGTTGGACACTGAGCCATGAGCACAACTCTTTGCGTGCTGCCATCCAGCCAGTTCTTTATCCACCAAATGGTCCATCTATCAAATTGATGTCTCTCCAATTTAGAGACAAGGATGTTGTGTGGGGCAGTGTCAGACTCTTTGTAGAAGTCCAGGTAGATTACATTAACTGCTCTACCACTGTCCATCAGTTCCGTAGCCCCATCATAGAAGGCCACTAAATTGATCATGCAGGATTTCCCTTTAGTGAAATCATGCTTGCTGTCACCAAGCACCTTGATGTTTTTCATGTACCTTAGCATGCCTTCCAGGAGAATCTGCTCCAAGATTTTGCCAGGCACAGAGGTGATGCTGACTGGTCTGTAGTTCCTTGGCTCATCCATTTTCCTCTTCTTGAAAATAGGGGTTATATTTCCATTTTTCCAGTCATTGGGAACTTCACCTGATTGCCATGATTTTTCAAATATGGACACTGGCTTAGCAACTTCATTTGCCAGCTCCTTCAGGACCCGCGTATGGATTTCATCAGGTCCCATGGACTTGCATAAGTTCAGGTTCTTAAGATGATCTTAAACCAGATCCTCTCCTACAGTGGGCCCAGGGTCTTCATTCTCAGTCCATGCATCTGCCTTCCAAGGCTTGAGCAGTGTGGTCAGAACACTTGCCAGTGAAGACTGAGGCAAAGAAGTCATTGAGAACCTCAGCTTCCTCCAAATCCAGGGTAGCCAGTTCTCCCAATAGCATTCAGGGGGAGCCCACATTATACCTAGTCTATCTTTTGTTTGCTACATACCTATAGAATTCCTTCCTGTTATCTTTCACATCCCTAGTCAAGTTTAATTCTAAGCGGGCCTTAGCTTTCCTGATTTGGTCCCTAGCTTCCTGGACAACATCCCTGTGTTCTTCCCAGGCCGCTTGTCCTTGCTTCCACCTTTTATAAGCTTCTTTTTTCCTTCGAATTTTCCTCAGCAGCTCCTTATCCATCCAAGGAGTCCTTCTTGTCCTCCTGCTGCATTTACTTCCAGTCAGGACACAACACTCCTGTAGTAGTAAGTGATCCTTGAATATCAACCAACAGTCTTGGGCCCCCCTGCCCTCTAGGGCTGTATCCCATGGAACCTTATTTTTCAGCTATTCTTGTCTTCAGTCACCCTGTCCCAAAGACATTTTAAAAGTAAATGCAGTATGGATGGGTTTAATTAAATCCTGTCAAGATTCAAAGGTTTGTTTAACTTCAAAAGCTCAGTGCAATTGTTGTTAATTCTAAAAGAACAAAAGAAAATGCTTCAGACAGCATATATGAGCCATGGAATCAAAATACAAGGGGAAATCCAGGCAAGGACTTGTTATTCAAACTTTTTTTATCTCAGAAGGTTGTTGTTTCAAACTTTTTTATCGCAGAACGTTGTTGCATTTTCATATTAGACATATATTTGTGGGTGCTTCCTAGTGGGGTTGTCAATGTATTTTTATAAAGTAATTGCAAAGCGTACACAATATCAAAGATGCCATTTGATGTTAGCAAAATTTTGCTGTACTAGTTTCACTATAATCTAGGTACAAATGTAACATTGGAATTATTATACAGTTTTGCATCAGAAACTTTCTTTGTAGTTTGGTCCAACCACACATTTACCTTAGATTAAAACTGCCAGTTTGAATTCTATGAAATAGTGGTCTGTTTTATCATTGAAGCAATGCAGAGAAACAGCACTTCCCTGCTGCTGAACTTATTATTCACCAAACTGCTTTCCACAAACAGGAATTAAAAAATATGTCAATTTCAGAGTTGATTATCTGTGTTTAGGATATCTGGTGCTTCTTTAAATCACTAGGCAAACAAAGTAGTTTTTTGTATGGTTAATCAGTACCTGTTCAGTGTATCAGACTGCTCTATTGTGTAGTTCATGCAGGGTATGCAAGTGCCCTTGGGGATGTATGGCTTGATGATACTCTATGTCCTCTGCTTGATGCCTCATTTTCTTCCACTGCAGGAACCAATTTTTTTTTGTAGGGTTTGGAATTAAGGAGTAAGATGGTGTAAATGAAAGCACCTGAAATGAATAGCAGATAAGGAGGCGTGTATTCTGTGACACTGGCCAGAGGATGGAAGTTGAAGACTGTTCTAAAGGTACAAAATACTTCTGTGTTTGCATTAACAGCAAAGAGGAAAGAAAACACAACTACCAGTAACAGAAGCTTGAGATATCCAGACTGGAACACAGTTCAGTGGGTAGGAAATTTTGGTAATCACAGTAGTGGTAGGTTACTTCAACCTTCAAGTTATTCATCATTACAGCAGAAATTTACTAGCACAGTGATGGAATTCCTACTAGTCCCTTTGAAAAAACTAAAGCAGACCTTAAGGATGATAACATAGAGGAGTCTGAATTTTAATAGAAAAATCTTATTTTTCCACATAACTTATTGTCTTGTATGTAACTAGTTGAAAGCCTGTCCAAGGAAGAACTAAGAAAAGAATCTTTTTCATTTTGCAATTTCATGTCAGCTTAGTTCTGCAAAATGTAGATTTTCACCAGAAGCTGTGCTTACTTGGCTATAAGTATACAATGTATTTCCTTTTAAACAATCCTTAGATTTCATTGTAATTGTCATTTCGAACCTAAAATATGCAGTTACTAAGCGTTCTTGCTGCTTAAATAGTATTAAAACCAGATCTGAATAAATCTCTGTGTTGCTTTGACTTCTGAAATATCTGCCATGTACATTATGGTTTTAAATTAGGTCTAAGAACCAAATTTTGTAATTGATTGAGAAGTAGCATCTAAGCTAAGAGGAGGCACAAGTAGTTGCATACAGGGAGGCCTATCTAATGTCCTTATAACACACTATCTTCTTCCTAGGAGTCACCAAAAGTCTAACCTAAACCTATGTGCTCTAGGTTTAACTGTCTGTTTCTCCTTTGAATTTCCTTTAACAGAAGTTCCTAAACACTTTACAAACATTGAATGTTGTTGTATAAGGAATGGCGCTGTGAGACATGGAGTAGTGACTTAATCTGTCAAATCAAAGAGGATGTCAGTTACAGAATCTGCAACTTCTTGCCTACTCTTTCTCCACCCCTTCACACAGAAAACAGTAAAAACTCCTTTGTGCAACTTCAGGGTGGGGGAGGGACAGAAAAAAGTATAAAAAATATAAATAGTTTATTTTTTGTTACTTTAGTTTTTCATAAAACTAATAAAATGAATATAGGGGTTTTTTTCTCATACACAAATGAAAATCAATTACCTCAAAACACTGAAACATTAAATCTTAATTCAAAACAATTTGCATAATTTTGAAAAAGAGCTGGTCTTCTAATTTACCATAAATATAAAGTCACAGAATACTGATTTTGTCTTTAATAATGGAAAAAATTGATCTTTTGATGGGAAGGTGGAGGTGGAAAAACAGTATGCTTTAGTGTCTTCCATATGATCATATCTGTAGCCATATGGAGGGAGTGAACATGGTAGCTGGATGGACTTCTTTCCAAAACTGAATTTCACAGGAAGGCTACACTGGTGTCTAAGTCTGTGGGAGATGCTAATGGGAGATGCATGCTAGCCTACTTCAGGCAAGAAAACACAAGCCATGGTTTGACAGAAAGACTGATCTTGTTACTTAGTGAATTTCTTTAAATGTCCCACTATATCTGTCAGAGAGAAATTTGGCCCAGATTTTAGCCTTAAACAATTTCATTTCAAATGCCCTTTCTATTAGATAATGCTGATCAAATAAATGAACTCACTTAATGGATGCAAATTATTCTTTTTCTTAGCCTTTCACTATTAATGACTTCATCCTATATTGACTACCATACACATTTACAGAACTCCACAGATGAATATATACTGCTGTTGGCAAACAATGTTTCAATTTCTCCAATAGCTGGCTTGCTTAATAAGCACATGTTAAAATATATACTCTATAAAGGACTTTCTCATGATTTTCAGCCTTCAAAGATGATGAACAAATTGGAAATTGGAAATTTTCTCGGTTTATTGTGAGACCCGGATAAATTTATGCGAGGGAAATAACTGAAATATTTGAATATTATTAGTAACACAGATTTAGAAAAAAGTATTTAAGCATTTGCCGTCTCTTTCTACTGAAGATAAGTATCATCCCTTATGTTGAAGGAGCTGTAGTTCATGGAAGAATATGTATAGACAGAATAATAGACTATTTTAAGAAATATTTAAATCAAATAAGCACTAATTACGGCAGAAAGATTATAAATGCTTAGATACTTTTTCATCTTAACCAATTACAGGTCTAATATGTGAATAATTACATATTCTTTGTATAACTGCCATTTCTGACCTACATATTATGTTTTGATGAAGTAAAGCACCTCTTATCTTTAACTTTTGTGATCTGATCTCTTTGGAGAAACAGAGAAAGAGCAAAATTATTTACTTCATTTTAGCAACTAATAAAATTTCTAGGGTTTATTTCAACCAGGGTAAAATTTATGAAAATACTTCAGCGTAGCTTCTGAAGAAAAGAAAATGGCTTTAACTGAAGCAATATTAGTTTCTATTGTCCTTTCAGTTTCCTCTGGCGCTTACAGAAGCTGATAATTCTAGAGTTCGTGTCCAAAAAGGTAATTATAAACACAAGCATAAAAAACATATCTGGTGTCCCCTCTCAGGTATGTATATGCACTCACTCTCAGGTAGGTAGATACATGTTCTTTACCTTGACAGGCACATTATGTATGTAGATTATATCCTGGTGGTTCTATTTGTAAGTTGCCAGACATTTGGTTATATTTGCATGCTTTGTGATGGGTCTTTGACTTTTCAATTTAAGAGAAGTAAAATCCTTGGAGGCCAACCATTTTAGTGGGTGGCCACATCTGCAAGTGATACTAATTAATTAAGCTTCCTTATCTTCTGCATGGAAAGCCTAATTTACAGTTAACCTGCACCAAAGAAATTTATTATCTATTGTGATAATTGGCCTGGATTTCTTTCTCTAGGGATCACTGAAAAACCAAAACAAGGTAAAGTTTTCTGGCATATCTAAATTTATACTTAAATGGGCATTTTTCAGCTGAAAGTTATGCTGGTAGATCTCTGTATACACTAGGCTTCATTTCTGAAACTTAATTAGGCTACAGGAATAGCTTGACTGTCAAACTTGACCACAAGGATACATACTAATGAGTATGGTGTTAAGCACAACTTTGGAATAAACTAAGAAAAAGGTTAATTTTGTTTTAATAACTTTGTAAGTTTTCTTTTGCTGATCACAAAGATATTCATGCATGAAAAATGTAAATATTTCCACCTAATGATTCAAAATAGAATAGCAGACACACACAGAAAAGCACAAAGACTGCTGGAGAATGAGCCAATCACCTCCAGAGTGATCCTCCTGGCTTTCTCTTCATCTCACATCTCATGCTGTGTCCCTCCTTGCAAAGCACTGCTCTCCCTCGGCAGAGGTCTGCCCAGAAGGAGTATACTTCTTTGTGCAGGTTGGTGGGGCATTTCTGCAGTCTTGCTAGCTGGGCTGGGTGCTGACATGATTGGGTTGGAGAGCTCCAGTGTGTGTTTAGGCCCCCTGTCTCTGTGTATGGAGTGTGAATAGACCCTTCATAACTTTTTAAATCTATAGGCAAGTGATGAAAATCTTCTTGAGACAATTAAAATGCTTAGCTATTAGCTAAGCAGCTCATGGTGGCCAGCTAGTTCTGGCAAAGATTACTGGTGACTTCTATGTTTAAATGAGAAATCTAATAACTGGTAAATCTTGCTTCTTTTCTCATCCTTGCTAGGATGAGAAAAAAAAAATTCTTTTCTTAATGTTGTATTGTATATTTTTTTTCCATTTTAATGATAAGGGTAGCCAAAAAGAATGAAAAAAGTCTATAATTAGCTCCAGCTATATAAGTGTAAATCCATATGCTAGTTAGCCTGTAGGAGAAGAGCCATTTGTGTTAAATTCATTGAGACTTTCCCATTAAAAACTGAGCACTCATGAATTAGCTTAACAGAGAAAAACTGTTGGAGTGTTATCCTGGATTTGGCTTGGTGTGCTCCCAGCCTTTGTCTTCACTGCAAACATTGCTTCACCAGTTATTTCACCCAGACTAGCCACAGACTTGGAGCTTAGAATGATTTCATTAGCAGATGATGAATTATGCTCACTTGAACTGTAGCATGTGGTTGAAGTCCCACTTCATCACTACTTTTATTCTCGGCAGAGTTTGAATATTATGGCACAGGCCTTACTAGACTGCCTAGTTCAGATTTGAAGCTTTTCTTCAAATTAAGTTAGAGATATCACTAATTGGATGGAAGTTTGATTATAAAATATATATATATGTACAGCTTTTGGTAATACTGTATTGAAAGAAGGCTGAATGAAGATAAGAGTGAGCCAATCAAATGTAAGCAGCTCACCACAAATGTTCACAAAATTTACAACAAATTCAGATTGTGAGGCCAAAGTGTTTTCGTTGTGATATATCTGAGTAATCTTGAAACCAAACTGTTTACACTAGAAAAATTCTTTCATCTAGAATTTAAATAAATTGAGTGTTTATGATTGCTCCCTGGTTCTTTATCATCCAGGCTTAGCTTGATTGATATGGGAAGGGTAGGCTAGAAAAGAAGAAATACACACAAAAAAAAGAGATAATGGTAGTGCCATAAGTACCTTAAAAATGCTTGTTGAAACACACAGAAATGAATTATGTTATAAAGAAGACTGTGTTTTGAGACCCCTGGATATTGTAATTAAGCTCCTACTTTGTTTCCAAATCTATTTATAGTTCCTAGATTTTGTGAAGTGCTTATGAAATTGTTTAGTACCCATGGTTACCAGGCACATTTCATTAACACAATTGTGCTACGATATATCAGCAACTTTTTTGCCTTTTCTAGCATAGTTTCTTGTACAAATCCTTGCAGGTATAGACAATAAAATCCCAAAATTATTACATGTCACTGCACTAAGCTGTATTTAACATCACTGTTTCTGTATAGCTTTACTATCAGCATGGTATTGTGGCACTTAGGAAACATAAGTAGACTTCACCTGCATTTGTATTCCAGTTAAAACTGTCAGTCATACAATGGACATGCCATTTCTAAATAGATGAGAAAAAGCTGAAAAGCCTTCATGCCTAAATCTAATATGGAAACTGCAAATAAGCCACATAAAACTCCCTTTTAATTTTCCTTTGCTGTTGAAAACATGAACAGACAGCAGCAACTGTTGCAGATACAATAACCAAAGTGTTAGAGGTCCTGTGATATTTTCTTTTTGTGTTAGAATTCATCTTTTCTTGTTCTTTTCATCTGATGATTCAGGAAAAGTTTGAAATTGAGGTGAAGATGCTGTGCCATATGGATTCTCTGTGAAATGAAGAAAACCGATGTAACTGGTGTAACACAGTGAAAAGAAACCTAATATTTCTTGATCCTGTTTCTTTTTTTCTCCTTTTTAATGCATTAAACCATTCTTTGTTTTTATTTTTGTCCCTCTCCTCTTTTGACACCTCTGGTATGTATCTCTCATACACATATACAAAAATTGTGTAATGTTAACGTCTTTTATAATAGAAAAGAATATTTAAAAACTCTATTAGTTTTATCTACTCCTTTCATGGTTTTCTTTAACAACCTCTTCATATATGTTATGCGTATATCTAATTAAATCAAGTAGCAAAAGCCAACATGACACCCATATGTACAAGTAATTAGCAGGTGCCATCAGAAGAGGGTAATGTTTCAGCACTAATGGGCCATTACAATGAGTGGGCATTATAGTCTCAGCATTTCTTTTGTGCAATAATATTGTCCTGTGCATTTTCTGCTTTTCTTGCTGACAACAGCTTGAAGTAAAGTTCAGTTTAAAGTTTGAAGTAAAGCTCAGCTAAACCAGGAAATCTACCTGATCTATATCTGCTCACTAAGGGAAAACAGTAAAGAAAGGGATGTATTTGGAGAGATACCAGTATTTCAAAAGTATCTTTAAATCATCTTAGAGGTTGTATTGTTTCCCACTCTAATCATGCTACTTGTTTTTAAACAAAAGCTTACAGGAATCCATTAAATTCACAGGAGAGCTACAAAGCTGTAATGCATACATGCATTACTGTGAACTGTTTATTTTATCATTGCAATTCATCTCCACCTTCAGATATGTGCATTATATGGTGAGCATAACAATTGGAAACATATCTGAAATATCCATTGCTCAAAATAAATTTCTGGAAGGGGGAAAAAAAGCCTAAATAGCTCACATGGAGCATTATTTGTAGAACATAGATTCTGGTTTCATTTTCTCATTGTCTCCTAAGCAGTACCACGGGGACTGGTAGATGCAGTGTTATGACTTTCTGGTCACTTCTATTAAAATTTATGCTGTCATTAGGGGCTGGGAAACTGAGATAAGCAGAAAGAGGTTCATGGTCTGACAGGAGGCAGTAGCAGCTTCTGACCCTAGCTTAGCTGGTTTTTAAGCCTCACAAGCAGCAGTTTCTGTGCCTTGCAGTTCAGGGATGGACCCATGTGAGTTTTTTTGCAAGGGCTGTGCAGAGTGGCTTTCTATCAGGAACAGCTAAAGAAACACATGTGTGTAAAGGGTTGTTTAAAAAGGAGAGACTATTTTATCATAAGAAGCAAACCACGTTATATATGGGAAAATAAAAAGAGTTTTGCCTTCTCTTTTTAGCCTGCTATGAAGCTTTACAAACTTGGCATAACTAGAGCATGGAAAGACTGTCTGTGGGGAGAACATATCGTATGTCTTGAGATACAAGATGCCAACAGCTTTATACCTGCCTTGGGAACAGCACATGAAAGTGGACCAAAGCTTTTAATAGAGGAAAGTGCAAAATGCTTAAGCAGAGAGTGGGCAGCTGTTCAGAGAGTGAAATGTGGTGAAAATGGGCATGTCCAAATGACTATGTGATTGCATTACATTCCTTGCCCATCCATGAAGGAACTCTAATGTGAAAAACATGCAACTACATTCAATGAATTAGGATCCACTAAACCTGTAGTGGCTGTAGTGAGGGGAGCCATGCACAAGCTGAGGTGGGGAGGAATGGTTCCCTTCTCTGCTTCCCTAGGTGCAATTAAGTGATGCCTTTAGCCCATGTCATTGTGGCTGGGTGCCCAAATCACTGCTACCTCTGCCCCCAAGCAGGCCCAGCAGGCTAGCACAGTCAATAACAGCTGACAAGCAGTTTAGGAAACTGCATTTTGCTATTGCCTAGTTAAGATCTGCTTCTTCATGAACTGCAAGTTATCCCAGAATGGAAAATATTTGTGCAAATGAGTAGGATATATAAATCCCAAACCGTACTGAGGTGACAGTATTTGTGATTTGAGCCTCAGTATACCATTGTCAGTCTGATCTCAGCATCTGTTGCATGAGATAATTGGTATGTCTTGGCTTTGTGGTGGGTGTTAGGCTGAGCAGAAAGATGAACACACTGTGCAGATTAAGGTTAAGCCAAAACCAACATTTGCATGAATGTCACTGGAAGTAACTTTGTCCACAGCATGATCTTGCGAATGTGATGCATGTCCCTATGAATTGTCTACTCTTTTCCAGATACTCGTAAGTTTCTTTGTGATTGATACGGAAACACTTGCTCAGTCTTTGGACACTGTTCTTATTTAACGTCACTGTCATCTGGGCAATATGAGATTACTCCCATTATGGATTTAGATGACCAAACTCTTTTAACATATATTATTTAATCTGTCTACCTAGTATGTGGCATGAGTAATTTTAACTACATCAAATGTGAATAAAACATACCTACAATCATAGAGTCATTGGAAAAAGCGGCGATAAAAACGGATATTCAAGAAAACAGATAATAGATTGAAAGAAAAGTGAGTCCAACTCTGAATATGAGATTTTGGATTTATAGTGATTTTTGGATTAAAATCCATGTGGTTCTGGTGGAACTGGAAAGTGAAAAAAATAATAATGTATACTAAAACCTGTCTGTGGACTTTAAGTTGTCCTATGAGGCACAGACGCCATGAAGCACAATTGCAGGAACATCTCTGTTTGTGTGCAGAAGTGATCATAGAAAACTTTTTTCGTAAGTGTAATTTTTAATTGTGAGGGGTTTTTTTAATATGTCACTTGCTCTTCTGTGAAATGTTTCTGTCCATGTCCAGATACTCATGAAGGCCAGTCCACTTCCAAATAGCTGAATTTTACCAAAATTTTGAAACCGAACAGTTAACTTCTTCCTTTTGCCTTGTCATAAGCTGTGAGATAATGGCTATTGATATCTCTGATTTGAACTGAAATTTTTAGCTTCAGGTTTCAGACTTTTGTGGAAAGAAGAATACCTGTCTTATTGCAATCCTCACAATTTTTAAAGTCATTTTTCAGACTCTTGTGCTCAGACACTTCACACTTGCGCACAGATGCCTTTTCTATAGTGGTAACTGATGGTTTGCTAATTACTTGCAAACTTATCTAAAGCTTTTGAACTTTTTTTCCAATTTTCTGTAGTGATTCTTCTCCCTCCCTCCTCTTTCTTCCACACCCTCAAAGGTAAGTTAATTTTAAAATCAAGATTTTCAGCTATGTGTTGGGAAGGATGAATCCTAAAACACTAATTAGTTTAAACCTGCTCACTACAAAGCCTGTGTAAAACAAAGACTCTGCAACAGCTATAAAGGAATTCAGGTTGGGTAAGCATATTGTACTTTTGGTAAAAAGTTCCTCCTTTTTTCTTGCTCCTTAGTTTCTCCATTTATTTATTTATTTTTTAAAAGTCTGAATACTCTTTGCTTCCTTCCCCTCCTGCCCCCATTTTATTTTCTCTTGAGTGGGATTTGATCCCAGTAGACCTGCTCAAATCCTAAATTCTAGCTGATCATTTAAGAGCAAGTTTTGACTGAGTTAAGCATCAAATACAGTAAGTATGTGAATTTCTTATTAAATATTCCCATATTTAAAATGAAATTTTTTTTACACTTTAGAAAATGCTACTAACACTTCTGTAACTTCATTGTTTAATAAGAAAAAAAAAAAAAAGAAAAATACATAGAATCTTTATATTTAATTAGATAGAATTAAGCTATTCATACTGTAAATCATACTGCATAATACTACATTTTCACACTACAAATCTGTAAATCATAAATTAGAAATGTAGCCTGCAGCTAGATAACTGCGTGCAATTATCCCATTTTTCTAAGTTTTTTCTGTAATGATTTAAAGTCGTCTTTTAGGATTTCTCATACTGTTACTTCAGATTGAGTTGGCCGTGATTTGGTAAAAAGCACTCTCTGTTTTGTAACAATGTGATGCCACAGTTCATTGGCAGTTAGGGTTGGAAAGGACCTTAAGATCATCAAGTTCCAGCCCCCCCGCCATGGGCAGGGACACCTCATGCTAAATCATGTAACGCAAGGATCTGTCCAACCTGGCCTTGAACATCTTCAGAGGTGTAGCATTCACAATGTCCTTGGCAACCCATTCCAGTGCCTCACCACCCTTACAATGAAGAATTTCTTCCTCATATCCAGTCAAAACTTCCCCTGTTTAAGTTTGAACCCGTTACCCCTTGTCCTATCACTACAATCCCTTATGAAGGGTCCCTCCCCAGCATCCTTATAGGCACGCCTTTCAGATACTGGAATGCTGCTATGAGGTCTCCACGCAGCCTTCTCTTCTCCAGGCTCAACAGCCCCAACTTTCTCATCCTATCTTCATAACGGAGGTGTTCCGATACCCTGATCATCCTCGTGGCCCTCCTCTCCACTTGTTCCAACAATTCCATGTCCTTTTTATGTTGAGGACACCAGAACTGCACACAATACTCCAAGTGAGGTCTCATGA
>JASSUY010005658.1:10799-26528 GCA_032466535.1 Forpus xanthops | reverse complement strand
GTCAGCCTCACCTCTGTGCCTGGCAAAATCTTGGAGCAGATTCTCCTGGAAGGCATGCTGAGGCACATGAAAAAAAAAAGGTGCTTGATGACAGCCAGCATGGCTTCACTAGGGGGAAATTCTGCCTGATCAATTTGGTGGCCTTCTATGATGGGGCTATGGAACTGATGGACAGGGGTAGAGCAGTTGATGTAATCTACCTGGACTTGTGCAAAGCTTTTGACAGTCCCACACGACATCCTTGTCTCTAAGGTGGAGAAACATCAATTTGATAGGTGGACCACTCAGTGGGTAAAGAACTGGCTGGATGGCTGCACGCAAAGAGTTGTACTCAATAGCTCAATGTGCAGCTGGAGACCAGTAACAAGTGGTGTCCCTCAGGGATCAGTGTTGGGACCGGTCTTCTTCAACATCTTTGTCAGTGACATGAACAGTGGGATTGAGTGCACCCTCAGCAAGTTTGCCAATGACCCCAAGTTATGTGGTTTGGTTGATACGTTGGAGGGAAGGAATGCCATCCAGAGGGACTTTGACATGCTTGTGAGGTGGGCTGATGCCATCCTGGTGAAGTTTAACCATGCCAAGTGCAAGGTCCTACACCTGGGTTGGAGCAATCCCAGACACAGCTATAGGTTGGGCAGAGATGAGATTCAGATCATCTGAATCATCTCTGTACGCCGGGTTTCACTTGCTACAGATAATGCTTTGAAAACCCAAGCATAATATGGAGCCTTTAGCCTTTCTTTTGACTGTGATGAGTATTTCCTGAATCTTTGCCTCCTGCTCCATAAAAATGTTGTTTTTACTGATTTATTTCAGACACTTGAAATGACATTTCACAAGTGCACTGTGAACTTTTAAAGACATCACCCCTGCCAGCTCCTCTTCAGCCCCTTTGTTGTTGGCCCACTGAAATTTTATAAAGCAATGAGGAGTTACACAAAGAAATTACTTCACATCACAGCAGGTCCAGGGGTTTGGGGATTCTGCAGTTTCTAGATCCTCACATACACAGTTTGGATGATTCAATTACATGATTTTAACTATATTAACTATGACATTACCTTACAATTGAATTATAGTGATGTGATTACGGAAGAAGGATTTAGGACTAATATGTATGTGCTTGTACTGCTAAAATTTATTTCATTATATAGGCATTAAGCCACTTTTTGTGGTATAACTGTTCTCCCTTTGGAGCAGTGTACAAACTTGTCCTGGTTTCAGCTGCAATAGTCATTTTTCTCCTTCCCAGCGGCTGCTGCAGTGCTGGTTTGGCTTTGGTCTGGGAGCAATACTGATAGCACGCTTGTTTTCAGTTGTTGTTCAGTAGTGCTTACCATGATCCAGGACTTCACAGTCTTTCAAGCTCAGCCAGTGAGGAAGGGCACAAGAAGCCATGACGAAGCAGAGACAGAACACCTGACCCAGACTAGCCAATGGGTATTCCATACCACAGCACGTCATGCCCAATATATAAACTGGGGGGAGTTACCAGGAAGGGACCAATTGCTGCTCGGGTTGGGCTCGGTATTGGTCAGTGAGTGGTGAGCAATTGTATTGTGCATCACTTGTGTTTATTGGTTTTTTCCTTTTAGTTTTATATTCTTTCCCCTTGTTATTTCCCTTATCATTATTACTATCATTATTATTAGCAGCACTAGTATTACATTGTATGTTTAGGTATTAAACTGTTCTTACCTCAGTCTTTGGGGTTTATATTTTTGCAGTCTTCCTCACTGTCCTGCCCAGAGGGGGTGGGAAAAAGGGTTTGTGAGCAAAAGGCTGCGTAGTTCTGAGTTATCAACTGGGTGTAAACCATGACAGTCCTTTTAGGCACCCAACACGTGGCGAAGCAGCAGAAGTAGTTTCTGAGACAGAGAATAATCCAAATCCTTCTGAAGGCCACTTTTGCCATAAAACAAGGTCAAGGGACCTGCACAGGAGATCCAGATTCCCAATAAAATGGCAAGATGGACATCACCAGATCCCCACAGATGTGATCAACAAAGTAACAGCAATGTCTCCATCAACTGATAAGAAACAAACACAAGCTTTCTTGGGTGCTCTGGGGTTCTGGAGAATGCACATCCCGAATTAGTCTGATTGTAAGCCTTCTCTGTCACATTACCTGGAAGAAGAATGATTTCAAATGGGGCCCTGTGCAACAACAAGCCTTTGAGCAAATTAAACGAGAGATAGTTCATGCAGTGGACCAGTCCAGGCTGGGCCAGATGTGAAATATGTCCTCTACACTGCAGCTGGGGAGAATGGTCCTACCTGGAGTCTCTGGCAGAAAGCTCCAGGGGAGGCTCGAGGTCGACTCCTTGGCTTTTGGAGTCAGGGACACAGAGGATCTGAGGCTAGCTATAACCCAACTGAAAAGAGATACTGGCAGCCTATGAAGGGGTTTGAGCTGCTTTGGAAGTGATTGGCACTGAAGTACAGCTCCTCTTGGCACCCCGGTTGCCCGTGCTGTGCTGGATATTCAAAGGCAGGGTCTCCTCCATACATCACGCAACTGATGCTACATGGAGTAAGTGGGTCATAGTTAATTACATAACGAGCTCAAATAGGAAATCCTAGTTATCCAGGAATTTTAGAAGTCGCCATACTTTACCTCTACAGTGACTCACAGATGGTGGCAAATGCCTTGTGGGAATGGTTGCAGCAATGGAAGCAGAGCAACTGGCAATGCAGTGGTAAACCCATCTGGGATGCTGGATTGTGGTAAGATATCACATCCTGGGTGCAGAACCTAGTGGTGAATGTATGCCATGTAGATGCTTATGAACCCAAGAGTAAGGCCACTGAGGAACATCGGAACAACCCAACAGGTGGATCAAGCTGCTAAGATTGAAGTGGCTCAGAAGGACTTAGATTGGCAACACACAGGTGAAGTATTCTTAGCCCCATGGGCCTGACACCTCAGTCCATCAAAGTACAGATACGACATGGCACCCCAGACAGAATTGGGACTTATTTCTGGAATAACATTATAGACACTTGGGACAAAGAACATGGCACTGAGTGGGTATATCACATCTGCTACCATGCACCACCCTCTGGGAAAATTGAATGGTACAGTGGACTGCCAAAAGCTACATTGAGGGCAATGGGTGGTGGGACTTTCAAAAATTGGGATACACATTTACCACAGGCCACTTGGCTGGTCAACACCAGAGGATCCACCAACAGGGCTGGCCCAGCCCAGTCAGAACTTTTATATACTGTAGAAGGAGATAAAATTCCTCTGATGCACACAAAGAATTTGCTGGGTAAGACAGTCCGGGTTATTCCTCCTTCAGATAAAGGCAAAACCACTCATGGGATTCCTTTTGCTCAGGAACCTGGATGTACATGGTGGGTAACACAGGAAGATGGGGAAGTCTGGTGTGTACCTCAAGAGGATTTAAATTTGGGTGAAAACAGCCAATGAACTCAATTATCTGCTATTGCCTGCTATATAACACTTCTATATCCAATCAGCTGCATGTCCATCTCTGCCACTCTGGGCTTTTAAAAGAAAATACATGCTGCCTTGATCATCAGCAGAGAATAAAGTCATGGGAAGAGCCAGAAGCAGCAGATTAAATGTCTGCATTTGCTCAGCTGTCGATGGAGTTTATCTGGGCTCTGTTAGTTTCCCAACCTCCACCTCCTCATCCCCCCTTTTCTTCTTCTAAGACCAGGAAGTGAAGGAGTTGGGAGCAAGCAGACTTCCCCTCCCCATGAAAGCTATGGTTGTCCCAGCTGTGACTGAATTACATCTATTCATGTTTCCAGGGTCTTCCAGAGATGCACTACTTTTTGAGCACTGATTACTTATCAGGGCTTACACAGCTCTCTCAAGATCTTCACCAGTGTACAGCTACATAAACAACCAAGGTTTTACTCAGTCCTGACTTGTTCTTGCAGTGTTCAGTGCAGTCATGCAGCCCCATGGCTCTTTCCCACCTGAAATTGGAGATTAATGCTTTCATCAGCAACAGAAGCCAGCCTGTGTCCACAGTGCTCAGCGCTTGGCCTGATAGAGACATTGCTGAGGTGATGATGGAACATCCCACCCGTGACAGTGGCACAGGGCTATCCCATCATGGCCTGCATGCCCAGGCTGCCGCACTGTTCCTGGAGGCCCATCAACTCCTATTTGGGACCAGCTCTAGGGGCAAGGATGAGAACAAATCTGCAACCCTCCCTTTGTCATCAGCCCTCCACCGGGCTGGGGCCAATTTCCCCATCAATTAGCATCAATTAGCAGCAGCTGTCAAGATAAGATAAAAGGCAGGGCAGGAGAAGAGGTAGGGCTGACTTTTCTGTTTGTGATCATGGAGGGCTTTGTCTATTCCCCCTTCAGCACATTCTCCAGCTTCAGGAGCAGTGTCATGCCGAGCCACGGTGGGGATGGGGCAGCGAAGCAGCCCAGCTGGAAGCAAGGCAAGAGTGGCAGCATCAGTCCCTTCCTTGGGGGGCCCTTCAGCCCTATGCCCTCCGACTACCTGGACAGCTGCCGCCGGGCCCAGCTCCAGGCCCTGCTGTCGCAGATGAGCCCGGGGCTGGTGCCGCCACTGCGCCGGGCCAGCACCCGGGAGGCGGGCGTGCAGGTGAGCATGCGGGTCGACGCCGAGGTGCAGTGCTCGCTGGGCCCGCGCACGCTGCCCGCCGGCCGCCCGCTGAGCCCCGTGGGCCGCCGCTCCCTGGGGCACCTTGCCCTCTACTCTCCCGTGAGGGACAGACGCCTCTTGCCGCTGACGGAGGCCGCCGCGCTCCAGGAGAAGGAGACAGAGACAGAGACTGGGATGACACCCGAGGCGCAGGCGGCGGAGGATGAAAGCAGGCAGCAGGAGGAGGGGCAGGCAGAGGCCGCGCTGCCGAGCACGGAGGCGGTGTTCCGCAGACGGGCTGTTTTCCAGGTACGCAGAGGGCTTTCGGGGCCCGCTTCAGGCAAGTGGCAGGGAGCGAGCCGTGAAGCAGGCTGGAGAGAAACCTGCCCCTAGGAAAGGGCATAGTGTCCCTAGACTGTCTTCCCTCTCAGGTCGCGCATCCCTGGCAGGGCTGGTACTCCCATGCAGTTTCTTTGCAGCAGGGAGCCTCCTGGCTGTGGAAAGAGGTGGTGTAGCGAGGGAGCGGGCTGGGTGTTCTTGTGATGCTGCAGGCCGCTCATGAACTTTCCCTCTGCAGTTTTTGGAGCAGAAGTATGGCTATTTCCACTGCAAAGAATGCAAGACCAGATGGGAGAGTGCTTATGTGTGGTGCATTTCTGGAAGCAACAAGGTAGTTAACGAGGCATTTCTTGCTCCTGAAACTGGTGCCAAATCTGTGGCAAATTGGATGCTTTGGCACAAATTTAGGTACTGAACACCCTGAGTAAGTCTCTGTGGTAACAAGGGTTTGGTTTCTGTTGTTTGGTTTTTAGGTGTACTTCAAACAGCTATGTCGTAAATGCCAAAAGGCCTTCAATCCCTATCGAGTGGAAGCAATCCAGTGCCAGGTAAGTGGCAGATGTCAATATCCTGGTAAAACTGACAGATTGTCGTAAACTCTAATAGTTGACAGTTGCTGAATTAGATTCTTACTCTCTCTGGAAGAGAACTTGCTTTTATCAAAGTACTGGGAAATGGTATTTGGGAAAGGTGTAAAAGGGTAGGACTCCTCCTGCAGACAGCTTATATGAATGGCTTTCTGTTCATACAGTATTGTGCCTAGCTACATGAAGGGTAGGGTTGTGTGCTTCTAGGTGAGAAGGCCTTTACAGCTTAACTGCATAGAGTTTTTACCATGAGCTCTTTTAAGTGTAACTTAATTTGAGTCTTTAACTCAAACGTGTTGCTATGATTAAGGAAAACAAAATATCATGAACATGAAGTGAGTGCTTTTGATCTACTACTAATAAAATGCCTTGCTTCCTAAGACCTGTTCAAAGACTCGTTGTTCCTGCCCTCAGAAGAAAAGACACATTGATCTCAGGAGACCTCATCGCCAAGAACTCTGTGGCCGCTGCAAAGACAAGAGGTTGTCCTGTGATAGCACTTACAGCTTCAAATACATTGTCTGATCTGTGTGACCTCCTTCTATTTTGTGCTTTGCTCTGTCAATCTCTTACAGTGTTTTGACTTTCGGCTTTTGACCTGGCATTGGATAATGGATAAAGACTTTTGTACTATTTATAAAATACATAACTGTATATATGCTGTGAATAAAGTTCAGTAGAAGTGAGCTATCCCTTAGTTCTGTCTTGCTGGGATGAAACAGGAAAGTATATCTGGAGGGAGATGGAATCTATTTGATTTCCTAAAGCAAGTAAGTTTTGTGTGTAGCCTGCCTTTAGTGGATGCGAAGATTAAAACTGGGATAGAGTTCTTCAGTCACGCAAGCTGAACTAATGTGAAAGATGCAAGTGTTCTGGAGCATAACATCTGGTGTAAATGTATCTGTTATCTCTTCCTGCTGCCTCTCTATAATAAAAAAGGCAGTTTGATAGAAAACTGTATGCTAGAAGATTATGCCTGTAACATTTTCCTGTGTGTGTTCCACGTGTCCTCCAAGTGAACAGGGCCCATACTTCTGGAGCTGGGCTGTCTGTGATCATGTAACGTATTTTCTAGGCTTAATGTGTCCTAAAAGAGGAAGAACAAGTCCTGGTGCCCCAATTTAATACTGGTTTGCTCCTCAGAAGTTTTCTAGTCATTTAATGTACCTCCAGCATAGGTGGCTTGAATGTAATTGGAGGGAGTAACAATGTGCTTTCATGGAGGCAAAATGTATTTGAGGAATTCTAATTAAAAGCCCAGTGCTGCAGAAGCACGGTGGAGTATTACTGCAGTTCATATTGTCCTAGGGCTTCTGTGAGGCTTTGGAAATACACAGATTTCTGCTGTGACTGAAGTTTGGAAATGATGCTCAGAAAGGTAGATAGGTACATGATAGCTTTTATCTGTGAAGAGCCACAGACTAGGGTGGAAGGAAACTCTAGAGGTCTTTATACTCGGTGGAGAAAAAAATTTAATAAAGTTACTTAATAGATCATACTCTGTGTCCAGGATAGTAATGAGGGTAGTCTGTCCTGTTCAGCATCTTTACCAGTGACTGGGAAGAGGTATGAGTGTATACCTGTCAAGTTTGTAGATAACTTCAAACTGGGGAGACTGGCTGATAGTGCTGAGGGCAGTAGGTCCTTTGGAGAGATCTCATCAGGGATGGGCCAACAGGAGCCTTGTCAAAAAAGGAAGTTCCTATCCCTTGGTAGGGAGAACCCTTTTCAGTGACACAGACAGGACTGCTTGCAGGGGGTCAGCTGTCTGGGAAATGCCCCTGGGATCTGATTGTCAGTGAGCTGGGGGCGGAGTCAGCAGTGGCCCATGGCAGCAAAGGCAGAAGTATCATCCTTGGCTGTATGAAAAGAGCTGTTGGAGAAGCAGAAGCAATTGTCCCACTTTATTCAGTACTTCCTAGATCACATCCAGATAGATTACTGTATCCAGTTTTGGGCTCTCTGAATGAGAAGGATGTTGATCAACTGTAAGGAGTTCAGTGGATGGCACCAAGCTGGTCATGGGGCTGGAGCACTTGCTCTGTGAGATACTGAAAGAAATGGGTGTGCTCAATCTGTAGCAGCTAAGGGGCACCTAATGGTAGCCTGCCAGGTTATGGTTATTCAGGAAAGATGAAGCTAGATCCTTCAATGTGGCTCATAATAGCTGCCTGAGAGTCAACCTATGTTAAACTAGATGGGTGCGGGCATGATTAAGGGAAAGCTTTTCCACCATGAGAACACTCAAGTAGAACAGGTTGTCTAGGGAGGCTGTGTACTCTCCATCCTTGATTTTTTTTTTTCAAGACCCAAATGGATAAAGGCCTGAATAACCTGGTCTGTTCTCATGCTTGACCATGCTTCAGAGTGGAGCCTGACTATGTGACCTCCTCAGGTACCTTCCCACCTGACTTTTCCTGTGACTGTGATCTGTAAAATATCCACGATTTTGCCAAGTGGCAGAGCAAGTCTCAGCTTTCTCCAACAGTTAAAACTTTTTGCAGACCACCCCAATTACAGTTCCCAATAGCTTTCAAAAGTGAAATACACAACTGAGATTTGAAGACCACTTTAACCATTGCAGATCATTTGACTCAGAAAAATAGCTGTGTGATTTGCCTTGCATTTATTTTGACCTGCAACTACAACTGCACTGCAGAGCTCTATGGACTGCAAAATTGGGAAACCCGTAAAAGAAGTCAATTCCACCCCTGTGCATCAATACAAGTACTTTTCAAACTGATGGAGGTGTTCTGAAAATGAAAAAGGGGTACGAGAGAGAGCTTTACTGCATTCTCAGAGCTGAGGCTGATATATCAGGCTGGACAGCTTTTCTTTTGCATAAAACCCACCAAACCCCAGCACTGAAATGAACAGGACCATTACTGATGTTTTCAACAGAAACAAACCTTCACCTCTATTTTGGATTCTTTTTTTGTTATGAACCTGCTTTAGTCAGTGTCCTCTTCCTGGCTGAATTGCAACTGAAGACTGACAATAAAACCCTTGCATTTCTCACTGGTGTATTTCAGTGTAATGAAGGGTTTCACCATAAGTGATGGAAAAGGTGTCTTGGAGCTGCTAATCATGGATACCATCTGCAACAGTACAGATCCAGACAAGAACACAGTCTTCACAAAAAGCACATATTCTGTTGTGATTATATATGACTTTTATATTTTAGTTAAATGGATGTACTGATCCAAATATCAACCAAAGTCACTTCACAAAAATGGTAAGTGTATTTACAGAGTGAATAAGTTACATAGTTGTCAGAATAAAAGTGTCTCAGATGTGCAACAGATTTACATGCATACATTTAACACTGGACAGCAGTTAAATGTAAGAAAAAAAAAAAAAACAGGTATGACTTTTATATACATTACAAATAAAATAAGACATCTCTTTAAAGAAACTTAACATGAGAACTTGCATTTCACGTTAATATTTTTACTTTTTATACTCAAAATTTATATTAAATAAAAATATGCATGCATAACAGTTCAAAAGATTTGACTCTGTGATGGGACTTTCTCCTACAAAATGGCAAGTTAAATTAGATCAACCATCCTTTAATAGTATAAATATATTCATAAAAGCAACCCTCTAGTAAAAAGCAGCCAAGGTCCTTTAAAAAAAACAACAACAAAAGAAAATCTACCAAGACCATTAATGATGCTTGGGGGGCCTAAGAACAGACCTTTGCAATATGATCCAGTACCTTCAGAGACAGTAGCCTAGTAACATTAGGAAATGTACTTCATAGCAGCTCATTGTTTTAAGATACAGTAATCATATTCAAATTACAGTGTACATTAAACTGTAGTCCATTTACAATTTGTTTCATATACACAGGCTCTCAGCTTTTGACCAACAAGTTTGTAAGATTCTGTGGCCAGCTTCATTCTGCCCATCTTTCACTCAACCAAATAAGAGTAAAAAGGAAAAAAAATGTACAAGTTGTTTTTTCTTAACAAAAAATATTATTTAGTGAAGGAAACATTGCACTTTTGCCAACCTAAAATTAATTTGCTATAAAGGAAGTATTGTTCAGTGTAGTAGGCTTTGGTATGCAATGGAAGTCACTTCTTCAGTAGTGAGTTGCAGTTGCTCAGTGAAATGCTAACTGATTTTTGTGCAACACAGAACAAAGGATGTTGTCCGGATGCTCTATGCTACCTTTGTCCTTACAGTATTGCTACACATTTGAAGTTCAGCCCATCTCTTTTTAGAAGAATTCCTAAATGTAACAAGAGTGAGTACAGTTTGACCAAACCTTTGTAAGGCTGAGAAGACACTGAGCCACCTCACTCCAACAGGGCAGCACTCCCAGCTTGAAAGAGGACACAAGAGTCCTGTCAGAGACTTGTGCCAGAAATGTTGGAGTCTGGAAGAAAAGTATTGATGACTCGGTAACTCTGAGCTCTGCGGATCATGTCACGGATCTCTATATTCAGTTCCATTAATTTGGTACAGATTTCAGTCAGGCTCTGGTTGGAGCCCACCAGTGCATAGGTGCCCGTCTGACCCAGGGTTTGGTGCCTGAAGTAAATGTTCAGTAGTGTCTGGACTTCATCGTCAGAGCTACTTCCAAAGATATCATTGGGCCACAAAATCCTGCAATCAAACAGGAAGACAATGTATGTATATTAGCTGATGCCAGTGACATTCACCTATCAGGAATTAGTTCTCTAAAAATATTCTTAAGAGCCTCACAGAAGTACTTTTGATCTACTCAGTGTAGTTAGGCACCTTAACTGTTGCAAGCATACATGTCTGAATTGCTGATCTGATACCATTACTTGTGGCACACTGCTGCAAAAGTTAGTAATATCAATGCCCCCATGTACCTTTTTGAAACATATTCAATTAGTTATGCTGAGTCAGCACATTACATTTAGTATAAAGTTTGGACGGAAACTTCCAGAAAGTATAGTTTGGAAGAAAAATGCATACTTTTCTAATAACATGAAAGCCTAATATGAGCCATGTAGCAAAACTTGCCTGCATTCTCTTATTTGTCGCACGGCTTTAACAAGTTCATTGTTTTTCAAGCACTCCAGCATGGACTGAATAGCTGCTTCTGTAGAATTGAATGTGGGCTCAGATTCCATCGTCAGAGGCTCAGCTGCGATTGCAGCAGTAGCATCTTTAAGATTTTTCTTCAACTCACTCAGTTCTCTTGACATATTTAACAGCTGTTGCAAGGAGAAAGATGAGAGATGGGTGTTTTCATTCTCCACAGGCACCAAAGGCAGTAGCTATTTCAAGCCTGTACTATATTGGATTGTCGTGGTTTGAGGCTCTCAAAACTCACGCAATCGCTCTCTCACTCACTTCCCCCTCTTTCTTCCCCAGTCCTGGGGAGATGGGAAGGAGAATTAAAAGAATGCAACTCCCACAGGTTGAGATAAGAACAGTTTAGTAAGTAAGGTATAACATAAATCACTACTGCTACCACCAATAATAATACAAGAGAAAATACAAGGAAAAAAGAATGCAATAGTTCTTCCCCTGATACCTAGCCACGCCATGCAGTGCCCCCCATCACCTGATACCAAGCTCAACTACGCAGTGCACCCCATCACCTCACACCAAATCCTGGCCATGTCTTGCACACCCCCCCTGCACCACCATCTTTTTGTGTCTCTCCCCCTTCCTGTTTCTACCTCCTGGACATGACGTGCTGTGGTATGGAATACCTCTTTGGTCAGTTTGGATCAGGTGCCCTGTCTCTGCTTCTGCCTGGCTTCTCCCGGCTCCCCTCCTCCCTGGCAGAGCATGAAGCTCAGAAAGTCCTTGGCCAGCCTAAACATTCTAAACCATAATTATAAACACTGGTGCTATCAGCACTGTTCCCAAGCGAAAATCCAAAACACAGTGCTCACCAGCTACTACTTAAAGAAAAATGACTGCTGCTGCTGAACCCATGACATGGATGTACATATTATGGAAAAGATCCTCTTTTAACACAAGGGCATTTCTTGTCCTCTGAGCTCTGTACAATACAGGGAAGACACAAACTACTGATTTTTAAGCTTTGTGCTTCCTTTAACCCTACAATGTAACTTTGGTTTGCTAAAATGCAAGAGTACATCTAAACAATCTTTTATTTTTCACCCTTGCTACTTTTTTCATTCCATAGTGGATAGTTTAAGAAAACATAGACTTCTCCTAGCAATGATGCTGTCATTTATTTACAAAACACATGCAGCCTCTGCCAAGTTTAACAGATGGACAGGAATTGTAGAACCCTCTGTCAGACTTAAAAGTTCACATGGCACAAGACTCAAACAGTTAATTTCTAAAGTCTATCTATCTTTTCATGCTCATACATCCTAAAAATAAGCAGTCTCATATGAACTAATGATGGAACTTCCTTTCAGTACTAGCTTATGGCTCCAGCAAAATATGTGAATTTCATGGTAAAACAGCTCTTCCCCATATTACTGTTTTGCAGTTTCACAGGCTGCATTATTTATAAAATTTCTAACTGAGAAATAGTTACTGAAATCAATTCTCAGGAACATGAAATATTTCTAAAATTTAAGACTATTTTAAGATGCCTCCTGTCCTGTGTTCTCTTAAAAGTGGACGTCTCAGTCATAAGGAGCCAGCCTTCAGAACAGTGCCTTAAGATACAATAAATATTCAAGCTCTTTGTACTGCTACAGCATACCTGATAAAACAATTTCTATTTAGAGAGACTCTCTAAGCTACTTGAATATGTCATAAAATACATTTATAGCTTCAAATTTGTTTTACAGCTACAAAGTACGATAACTTCTTCCCCTCAATAGTTTAAAATATATACACTTTACCAGGAGAAACATACCTATGGAATGGCAAGTTAAATCTTTCCTTAGATGATGCTCATTCAGCTTAAAGTAATCACCTCAACTGTATTTCAAAGTATTACGCATTTTATGCAATTGCTGAAAATAAACTTGACTATTGTTTTTATGATCTGTTTATTTAAAGAAAGATACATAGATTTACCTAAAAAACCCAGATATTTGGGTCAAAAGTGATAGTGTGCATGTGAAACATATGTAAAGACAAAAGGTTGTAAAAATCATAGCATGAAAAAGATGACATCAAGGTATTTAATTATGTATTTAAAATAGATCAAATATTCACTGTTTAATTTAAACATTAAACTGATTTCAGTGTATTTATGTAGAGAATAAGAAAAGGCAGTACGCTTGTAGTCAAAATATAAAGTAGTTCTACGCTACGCACCTTTGTTTGCTGAGGTATGAGAGGATGCAAAACCATTCCATAGCTGTTTGTCAAAAACTGTTGCTGATGTTTCTAGTACAATGCCCATGCAATGGAGACAGTTTATATGGCTGGAAATTACAACACATTATTCCAGCAAAATTTTCATTTTTTATCCAGATTAAGATTAATTTACCCAATTATTTTGTTATTTCCATGCTAACAAGTGCTCCTGGTTTAAGTGTCTCCACAAAGTTCAGAGAAAATCAGTCATGATCTAGGAAAAGGCTGTTTTCTTTATGTGTAATTAAGATAATTTTCCAAAAAATTAAGGCCTCATTCAAAATAAAAACAAACCACTTGAAGATATTCACATAGAGTAAATCCCCATCACATGTAAAGTGTGTGAGTGAAGGTAAGATTTCATGCATCATGCTAGTTTGTTACCACTGACTGAAATGACTTTTGGAAACTGAATGGATAAAAGATCATAGTCTCTGAAAGTACAACTACAAGAAATACAGTCTCTTGACTATATTTTAATGCAGATGCTGCTGTACTGACGGATTTTGTCTGCAAACTTATATTCAGGGTGAAACGATGTAATCTTTGGTGTAAGTCCATAGAAATATAAGAACATGAAAGTGAAGTGTTTTTTTCACTGTAAGACTTTTTAGTTTGTTACATACCTCTGGCATGGAACTGACTTCATGCACTTGTCCGATAAGTTTACAGTAGGACTGAAAAAGCAACAGCAGCTGGAAGTGCAGTTTATATAATCTCTGACATAGTTCCAATTGCTAAGGAAAGATTTGTGGAAGAAAAATTATAAAGATCAGTGAGTTAGGCTAATTTTCAATAACTAACAAAACACATTGAGATAGTCCATTTCTCAGAAAACATTGTTTTACTGGAGTATGATCATATACTGTTTCACAAAACAACATTCTTCTGCAGGTAAGTCATATATGACATTGAAAATAAAAATTATGATGGCTAGCTCTCATGTAGCACACATCAGCATCAATCTCAAAGCAGCTTATATAGGTTAGCTTCACTGTCTGCAATTTGCAGCTGGAAAGCAGATGCAGAATATGAGGGAAATTACTTTGTTGCATGAAACATAAAACTCTTTAAAACTTCAGAAATGGACAAAGACCATTTCTGAGAGGATGGAAATCCAAGAGAGAAGCAATGAAGTAGTTGTCCAAGAGGTCAAAGCTCCTGCCTGCTTCTCAAAGGGAAGAAGGAGAGAGGCAATAAATCCATCCAGGAGCAGTCAGTAGGAAGTGCCAGCTCTGCAACTTAAACCCCAGCTCATGGATTTTTCACCATCTTGAAGGAACCAGAAAAATGATGGATGGATTTTAATGTGTAAGAGGACCTCTGGCTTCTGCAGTGTATTCTCTCAGATTGAGTAGATACCGTTCCATGAATATTAACTTGTTTCTTCCAGCAAGATGCGCAGTGCCACACAAAAGATGTTGGACACATTGAAGTTGCACGTGATGGGCATGTCTGCCAGAGGACTCAAGTTAATATATTTATGAGCCTAGTATTCATGTGCCTTTCAGGAGGGGAATCTGCTAGTTCTACAGCTGGATCATGATGGGGAAGGGATGCATATTTAATCTTTGGCAAATTATGGAAGAAGTGAAACTTCTGCAAGTACAATTGCATGCCAAACATGATAGAAAAGAAGAAGCAGCAATTAATGTCTTTGCTTCCTTAAAGCACTTCATATATGCTTAACAACCAGCATGGACTTCAGCTACTTGCTGAACTGGGGTCCATGCAAATGCCAGCACAAATACTTTGAAAGTATTTTAGAAACAACATAAAGGTTAAATTGAGTGAAGTTCTTATTTTCATGTGGTTCAATATTTAAGTGCCAGGGTTTTTTATTAGTAAGTCAAAATTAGAACTGTATCCTTATGCATTTCCAGTTTAAAAATTTCTGTGCCATCCATACAAGGCTGAGGGGCCGAGGTCAAGGAGATATTCTTTGGCAAATTTCAGCTGTTTGTCAGGGAGGAGTGGACACCAATCATCCATCTATGAAGAGTCATCCAAGGGCACTGCCAAAATCAAGTAGAAGTAGTCTCCTTCTGAAGGAAGTTTATAGAGGAGAATGGGAGCAAGAGGAGAGTGCCAAGCTGTGGGGTGTCAGTCTGGCAGGGTTTGTCCTGCTGAAGGCCTGGCAGTCAGCACTGCTTGCACATCAGCCTTGCTCTGCCATAGCAGCATGGCTCAGCACTATAAATTTGCCTCGTCTGAGCTCTGTAGTGATAAACTGTTTCTGGTTTCTGAGTTGGTATGTTTTATGTTTGTTATTGGTGGTCAGGGTTGGACTGTTCCTATTCCAGATGGAATCCCACCACACCTGATATGACAGCAAAGACCCACAGGAAGTGAAGGAAGGCCCATCAGATCCATAGTGGGGAAAAAAGGGAGGGAATGGCTGTGCAACCTGCTAGGACAGAACAGACTCATGGCAGGGACAAAACCTATTGGTAGCCAGGAGAATGAAGAGGTAAGGCATGAAGGATGCTGCTTGTTAAATAAACCTGCCCAGTGGCCATTTTCTGTAACTGAGGCTATGGAGCACTGCCTTCTTGCATTTGTGTGGCTGATCATTCTCCTCCCAAAATAGAGTGAATGTTTAGATAAAACCTCCTGGAAATGGTTCTGACTTCTGTCTTACTCCACCCATGCTCTACCTGTCAGGGGCTGGCTGGCACCCCAGGCAGGGAACCTGCTAACAGTTCACCCCTAATATGAGCCTGGGGAAACACGCTTGCTCCCTAGTCCTTTTTTAGCCGGAACACAGCCCCAGGTTCTCCAACAGATCCAATTCACTCTACTCAAATTTTGGAGAACCAGCAAAACTACATAACAATTACGGGTTCAAACTGAAACAGGGGAAGTTTAGATTGGATCTGAGGAAGAAATTCTTTACTGTAAGGGTGGTGAGGCAC
>JASSUY010005658.1:0-10699 GCA_032466535.1 Forpus xanthops | reverse complement strand
CCCATGGCAGGGGGGTTGGAACTAGATGATCTTAAGGTCCTTTCCAACCCTAACTATTCTATGATTCTATGATCTACTTGGAGCTGCCAGGGAGTTAAAAATTAATTGAAAACATAAAAAAATAAAATCTTATGATAGCTTGGCATGTAACACATAACTTCTTTCAGTCCTTACAGAATAATAATTCAGTTTCACCCTTCTGCTTACTAATGCGAGTGAAAACAAACTAAGGTCAAATCAAAGACTCAGGTTTGACTCAGTATTTAGTTACCATATCAAGCAACTTCATCTTTGTTCTTCCTAAGTATTAGAAACCAATAGTGTTGAAACTACTAATTAACATATAAACAAAACCAGTTTAAACCATAACTATAGGTCAACTCTAAATTGTAGATTTTCGTTAGGCCAGATTGCAAATTATAAATTCTGAAACAACAAAAAAGTTATCTTCTACTCCAGCATATGACACACATTTAAATGCTTGATTTTAAAAGAAATTATGTAAATGACCACTGAAAACACATGAAAGTGTCAGAATTTTGGTGCAGTATTTTTAGATTTCACAAAACACACATTAGTAAATTATTTTAGTCACTACATGTAGAACCACATATTCTACAGGAAAATTATAATGAAAAAGGAAAACATGCTTAGAAGTAAAACAGTAAAACTGAGGTGTATTAGTCCATCTACAGATGGACAAAGAACATGAAAGAGCTTCAACTTACTGCAAGAGATTCCATTTGCTACACAGCAAGCATGGCACAGGAGAAAAGGAAAGGAAAGAAAGTATAGTGTCAGTGAAATGCATGCAATAGGAAGCACAGCCCGTCTTTAATAGCATAACTTGTCAGCAGTATTAGCAATGCTTGCCTCAACCTGGTAACTGGTTGGAAATATCACATACAACATGCACAGCATCCTCAATAAAATCAAACTTCAATTCTAATGATAAATTCCAGTCTAAATACCCTCAGTTAGACTTTCTAACTCTAGTTCTGATTTATCTTACTCAGTAAATGCTGTAACTAACAAACACAATGACATCTGCCCAGTTACAGCCTGGTATCAGTGCGTATGCACATAGTGTCACAAAACATTTAGAATACTTATTAAAATTATTTACCTTGTCAGTACAAAGGCAACAAACACAGAAATGTGAAATAATGCTAATTTTGTATAGCCTGACAAAGTATTTCATTCTGGTTTCTTTCCATGTGCCTTACTATTAAAAAAATGTATGAAAAGTATTGTCCCAAATCCTGCCCTACTCTTGTGTAAACCCATGACAAACTATGCTTGAAGCTCTTGTGATGTTTAATTTCATGCTTTTTACATTGTTTGAATAATTTTCTTCTTCTATTAGTACTCTTGAAAAAGCCCCTTTCTATCTTGGCTTCCATGCAGTTCACATAAATTAGGCTTTGTAAAGCTAAATTCAAGATGAGGACAAGAGCAGACAGATCACTGTGCTCTAATAAATTCACAGGTGTGCTGGCTTGTGTTTTTCAAATCTTATCTCTGTCTCAGCTCTTCTGAAGTTTTCCAAGTTTCATTTGGACTTTCAAAAAGATTGTCATCCACATATAATTTCTAATTTGTCATGGAATTTACTTTCAAGAAGGCGGAACGGTGGGAGTGTGAAGGGAGGAGAGAAGCAGCAAGTAAGTGAATTCCATGATCTTTTTTCCCAGAAAACACTGTCTTCTCTGTACTGCTTCCAAAACCGTGGCAAGCCAAAAAAAGGGGTGGGGAAGGGGTTTCACATTACATGAAAAACCCTTCTTCACAGAAAGAAAATATACTGGATACGAAATCTCCCTAAACTATACTGATGCTTAACTCCATATTGCTCTATAATTTCATGAGTAACTTATTTTCCTCTTTCAGCATAAAATGAAATATTCCTCTGATGTTGAAAAGACAGTAATTATTGGACTAAGTGACAATTCTTTAAGTCCCAAGCAGCAAGGGCTCAGGTAGAATGATCCTAGCCTTCACTTGTGTTCTCAATGTCTAGTGTAATTCCTATAGTAAAGGAAGTACTGGTTTAGATTAGTTGATAGACACTACACAATTAGTGGGTATGGCAGCTGAAAATACCAAATGTTTAGAGTATTTGGATCACTTGCACAGTCCTTTATGCAGCCAGTTAATGCTGCACCTAAGGAGGATGCTGCAACACTCATATTACTCACAGTTTTTTTATCGAGACAGATAATTACTATTCTGTACAATTAGCAGACAAAGAAGACATCAAAGCACTAATTTTTAGATCATGGGTCTTCTTTCTTTTTCTCAAGGAATCATTTTTATGTACTGAAAAGAGATGAGAGTTACACAATTATTTCTTAAGACATTAACGCTTTGATGGCTGCAGAGTCTTCAGTTATTTACTGGCACAAAAGAGTCTCACTGTAACAAAATAACTGCTGTGTGCAAGAGGCTATCAGTTATAAGTGCATTTTATGAAGGCATTCTATTTGTTTTGACATACCAGCTTACAAAAGGTTTTCCCACAGTCTAGGAAGGTGGGTATATATAAAAATTTATACATATATATCAGAGGGAAAAAGAGATTCAACATATGCATTCTTATATATCCGCTGGACTTGAAGGAAAGTAGAAACTATTCTGTTTGGGGAAATCTATAACACAAATATGTTCCTCCTTTAGGAAAGCTGCCTACCTGAGCCAGTTTTATCTCCCTGTCAATCTATGGGACTATCAAATAGCAGATAATTGGTTACTGATTGTTAAGAATGTCTAACTTAACAATGAGACTCACTGTGTCTTGAGTTTTACTGTAACTCAACTCAATTCCAGATGACTATGGTCCCAAGAAGTACACCTCCAGTCTTACTGGCACACTACAGTAATTGAATATTTAGCCACAGGAAAAATCATAGCAACAGCTACATTCTGATTTTTTGGGGCAAGTTTTTACGGTGTGCAGCATGTTGTAAATATCCACTAACAGTCTGAGTTTGCAAAGCCCACATCCATCAGCTTGTAGTGGGCTTTGGGATGAGCAAGGTTTAAGGAAGGTGTATATTGGCTGTGGACTTACAGAGCAAACTGAATGTCTCACTGGGAGATAAATACTTATTTGAATCAGCAGTTCTAATTTACAAGGAAAAAAAAGGACCTTTTATGTATCTCTTTTCCAGAGAAAAAGACCCAAACAAAACCAGACAGACTGGATTCAAAAAAGCCTTGTTTAGTAAGATTGAAGAGTGCTCCGATAGCTGTACTTATCTGAGACAGTCACACCTGGACAGACAGCACAATGTTTGTCACAGTATGTCCAGGTAATCTTTTGTCTATCAACTGACTCCTGTGTCCTTGAGACCCTGTTGTTCAATGTAGCATCAAAACTTACAAATCAGGGACACATCCAAATCATGTAATCTGTTGCAAGAATAAGAGGGTAGGGGGGAAAGACATTCTGGGACATGAAGCTTTCACCCAATTTCAGAGAAGTTGCTAGCTCCAGCAGCTGATCTAGACAACTTCTATTTCAAGCTTCTTCAATGTCAGAACAAGCAATTTCTGCCTTTGCCCATTTTTAGTAACAGTAACAATAGTCAACAAATCATGGGCAATTATTTTGAAATAAGATCTGATTAGAGAAATTGATGCCAAGTTAGCTACCAGCATCAGCATGCACTTGTGACGCAACCACTTGTGCTAATGCTGAATTTGGTCTTAATGTCTTGTCTGTAGAGGGGACTATTTTTACCTCGAGCTTTTTACCAAGTGGGGAGTTCTGAGAGCAAGGTGTTGGTTTTTTCCCCTTACAATTATTTATGAACCTTTTCCAGAAGCAGCCATGTTTTGTGCCTAGCCAAGCAGGTTTTTTTTTAGGCCAGAAGTCTTCAGCAGGATTTCAGGCCCTAGTCTAACCCTCAATGAGTTTAAGCAGGACCACTTTTGATCACCTTCATTTTTCCTACAACTATTAGATTCTTTAGCTTTCAGGGTGAAGAGAAAATGAGAGGAAAGATAATACTTGACAATCTAGGAGTAATTTTTCCTTGTCCCTTCCTAATCACATTCCTCAGCTTCCCTGGACTCTTCCTCCCATTACACTTTTGTTGAATGAACAGATTGTTTCATTGGGATGCTCTGCTTCAACTGAGAGATAAAAGAGAAAGGGAAGAAAAGAAAGATATCAGTTGGTCAAAGATCTACCATCCTGTCAACTTCCAAGGAATAATGCATTTTGGGCTGAAGAAACAATGATGGGCACAAACCAGGAACTTCTGAAGGAGTGAGAAACTGCTCTTTTCAGTCTGTTTGATAAGAAGTAAAAATACTAACCCTGCCTTCACAAAACACACGTTTAATCCTGAAACACCTAGCTGAAAACAAACCCACATAACTGGAACATGACATTTACTAACTTCCAGATGCATTCAGGCCAGCTATTTGAGCTCAGCTCACAGTTTATTTCTTCTCTTCGGCACTCTTTCTCCTCCACTTTTTCAGAAAAGTAAACGTAGATGATCAACATGCATGTTCCAGTTGTAAAACCTCCCTATGCATACTTTATCTCCCTCTCCTGATGTACTCGCAATAGAGGTAGTAGCATGTATTCCAGGTCTCTTGTTCAGATTTGGGTATAGCTCACTTGTAACTTCCCTGTATGCAATTCCTACTAAAGAAGAGATACTATCTTATTTAAATGCATTGGAAGCTTGCTGTCACTTTTGCTGGTGCCAATGACAGGTTGGGGAAGATTGAACAGTTTCCCCACTGCCTGTGATTGCAGCCACAGGACTTATTAGCAAATTAGATTTGCTAATAAGGTTAAGGAAGCCAAAACGGAGGGGTGGCAAGGGCTTGGGATTCTTGGGAAATGGCATAGAAAATAAAACTCAGGGAAGTTCAGAAATGGGAAGACAAATACATAGAAGTGGGAAGAGAGGTTAAGATAAAATCAGAAGAAAATAAAGTGAACTGGGGGAGAAACAAACTAACATAAGAATAAACCAAAGTATTTGAGAAAAAAATAGGTTACAACAGTCAGCTGTGTGTTCTGAAAAGGTCACCATTATCTTTTATAAGTTAAAATACATGAAAAAAGAGGATGTCACTTTTTTCTGCAAGTTGTTGCTGCTTCCTGATTTTGGCTAATTCTTTCCAGCCCCCTCTATTCCACATCCCTTCATTCTTTTATCTCCAAAAGGAAAAAAAAAACAACTCTACAAAATAACATTTCTCAATTCATTCTACACCAAGATACCAGCTGTTTCTTATAGCTTAGTATACTAAATAATAGGAATGCCTGCTGACGGTGCTGATTTCTGAAAAGATTGATTTGTTAACTAGAATCAACATATTGAATGTATATACTTATGTGTACATATATGGGCACAAGTACATGTAAAGCTTGCTCAGAAGTGACATTTTGCTTCAGCTATGAATACTTATCTACAGCATAAATTATTTCACTTTCCTTCTTACAGCCTTTATTATTTTAAACTACTAATCTAAGCATATTTCAACCAGGCAAATCTTGCTATTGGGCAGACTGAGTGTGTAACAGCTGTAGATAAAATAAGTGTAATGTGGAAATGCAGAGACTCTGTGCTGTGGGAAAGCGCTGCTGTAACATCTTTCTAAAACAGACAGCACGCACAACCCAAACAGGGTAAGCTCTGCTTCCTCATCTAGACTAGGAAAGCAGCAGTACTGCCTCTGAACACTTCCCATTTCCTGTGGCCAGGGCTGAGGCAACAATACCTTTGAGCCTTAAGTGTGAAAACTGGATTATGCCCAAGCCCAGCAGAGAGACAAGGAAGTACAGAAGGATCTTGTTGGTCTCAGAACAAGATCTATCAATCACACATGTTACTTTACAGGAGAGAAATAATAATGCTCATTCATTACCTTCTCTTCTGAGTCCCCTGGCTGGCAGGTAATAACTCCATCTCGTGAGCCCCCAGCAAACGTTGCTTTGCAGTTTGCAAGCCACTGTTTTGAGAGAAAAATGAAAAGAAGATGTAAACACAACCTATGGCTTGATCTGAAGAAAAGTAAGCAAAATCTTAGTTTCACAGCATAGCATGCAAACAAATAAAAACCTGCAGTTGCACTTTTTATTTAGACAGACTGGGGCACTTTGCTTTGACTGTAATTTAAAAAGTGTACTTCCGATTTCTGCTGGTATTTGAATTGCATAAACCAAGAAAATTAATTAATTACTGAAAAAAAGAAAAGAGAGACACAAAATGTTAAAGATGTGAATGTTTCTAAAATTAAGGGATACAGTAACTATCTTTTTTCTAGTTCTGTTTCATATGTTCAGGAAGAAACATTTCATGAATCCAGTACTGAAACGTGTTTTTTTACTGAACATCAGTCTAAGCAGATCTGAGTGTATCTGCAGTCTCCTGGCATAGCACACAGACGTACAGAAAAAGTACACACATATACAAAACATAATCCAGCGTACCGAGAGCGTTGCTTCTTTCCTGTTGTTGTACGTGTCCAGGTACTCCTGTAGTTCTAAAACACTGAATTTCAGTTTTTCAAGAAGGCCACAAGAGAGCAGCTGGAGAAATGAAATCAAAAGGTCTAATAAATGTCACTTTAAAAATATTAACAGAGCAGAAAGCATTGTAAAGATCTTGCAAAAGTATACTTAGATTTACAGATACTAATGCTGAAAAATATATTTATGCAAAATTATACATAAATAGAATACTAGCCTGAAAACTCAATAGCAAAAGTTGCACCAAAGATTATGTGGAGTTGAAATTGTGTTCTGTGTTTAACACCTTTGCCGAGGACAACAAAATACTGCACAAAGCCTAACTAGTCATCTCCACAGAGGAACAGCTCTTCCACAGTCACAGCATTGGACCCAAGAATACACTTTGCAAGTTCCTACTTCTGTACTTCTGTGTGAGGCCATACTGTCCTGATGCTGTTGCATAAACATGGACCAGAATCAAAACAGTGGGAAGGGTCATCTCATTCATTCCCTAATACTTATTTTTATCATCCAGCTCACATCACCGTTGATTCAAATGAAACCATTAAACAAATTACCCTAAAAATAGCTTCTCCTTTTTTCATTTGTGGAGCCAGCAGAGTCAAGCAGGCACCTGTTCTATACTGTTTTCTGACACAAATGCTTAACACATCATAACTGCTCTATGATTGTATGATTCTATCTTGCCCATCTGCCAGTATCTACCTAATAAAATAATATGGAAAGTTAATGGAAATATGGTTAAGAATAAGATATAAAATTAGAGATAGGAGGTATCTTTTTGACATATATGCTCAGGAGTTGCTCAAAAGTAAAAGAGTCAGTAAAATAACACACTGCAACACAGCACATGCCTTTTGAAAAGAAATATACTCACTGTTTCTGCATCTACGAAAAGGGTGGGGCATTCTGAACATGACGTTAACATCTGAGAAGACCTCACAAACTTGGAGCCTATTCCTCGCAGGTTGTCTCCTAAGTAACTAGCCGCATCGCAGGTTAGGAAGCAGAACCTTTTCTGAATATTCTGGAAAGAAAAACACAGCTTATTGTATTCTTCACTGAAGTAAAAGCTTCTTTCCCTTGCAAGCAAATGGCATGATTTTTTTCTCTCCACACAATAACATGTGCAAAAGAGAGCATCTCCCTATGGAGAACTGAATGTCTGCTCAAGGATACTGAATAATAGTTACGACAGAGACAGCATACAGCTGAGCAACTGCAAAACTAATTACACAATTCATAATAATCTACTGCTGAAATACATTCTTTCTTTTAAAGATGATTCAATCTTTATAAAGCCTTTTATCCACAAGCAGCTTTTCTTTCTTGGCTGTACAGAGTTATCAGAGTTGATCAGCACATGACTTTTTCTGCCCATTCTGGGCATTGTTTGGTTAGTATTCCATGTCAAGTGGCTAATCAGATAATATAATAGACATCCTAATGCCAAACAGCAGCATGGAAAAATCAGAAAAACCCTTTTGTTTTCCCCTGTGGGAAAAGCCTTCTTACTAAAACTTTTCTGCTGCTTGGGAGGACTCCAGGAATACCACATTGCATCCGGGAATTATTCTTCTCAGAAGATTTTTTTGGTGTTTTGAGTTCTAATCCAGTCAAGTCTTCAAGAAACATTCTAGTGCTGATAGTCTCTTTTCAGTGACTAATATACAGATTGAATAATAAATAAAACCAATATGTTAGTCTTGCAGGAACTGGAATAATGATATTGATAAATACACAGCAGGTTTCATTGCCAAAATGTATCTCAGTAAGGTCAACTGCTCAGCAGGCGGGAGCAACATGAAAATAAAGTATAAAAGTATGCAGTATTTTTGCATGATTCATTCTATGTTATCATAGGCATTTTTCTGAGGTTAGGACCTGCATTACCATAAGCATGCCTCAGTGAAGAGAAATGCTTTCCAAATACCAGTCTGGATGACAGACATATAAATAGCTTGTTGCTGTTCCTACACTGGAGCACTGAAGTTGAGTATCTAAAATCAAGCAATAACTGAATTCAGACTTTATTGATAATGTAAGCTGCTGGACTGCATAATTTTTTTTAAAAGAAGTTACATAAGCCCTCACACTGTAGGTAGGGTAAACAGTACCAATTTATAAAATTATTAAAGACAAACTTCCTCTACAGACCAATTTTGTAAGTGCTCTCTCTAAAGCATCTGAAACAACCATGTGAACATACTTGAAATCAGATAGGCCGATACTTTTCTTACTATGTGTTTCTACCATCTTACTTAACACAGAAACAAAGCACTATATATGTCACTCAGGACATGGATCAGATTCTCTGCTGCACTGAGTCTGTAGCAGAGGTAAGGGCCTTGTACTAATTACCATCAAAACTGGTAAATTATTATTTTTATGAGCCACTAGCAGAACCATCTGAATCACAGGGCCTGGTAACAGTTGGAGATTTTTTACTATGATGCCTTCTGAAAAGAAAAATACAGAGTCTTAATGAAGCTATTGCTGACAACTCTTTCGGAAAAAGAAAGAGATCTAGATCTGATTTTAACCCACAGAAAAGAGATAGCTGAGAATAAGAAAATGGAATGAAATTTAGAAAAAAATTATTATGGAACAGCATCCAAGAGATGTTAGTTGAAAGGGACATCTGGAGAACATCTGATCCAACCTTCAACTCAAAGCAGGGCTATTATCAACACCAGATCAAGCCAGCATGGTCTAGCAGAGTCTTGAAAGCTCTATGGTCAGACATTCCCCAGGCTGTCTGGGTAACCTGCGTAGGTGTTGCAATGCTCTCCTGGGGAAGAGTAATTGAGGTCATGAATCTGAGGCAGTGAAGGAGACAGATTACAGAAGTAATACAACTGACCTCAATGAATTCAGAATTTGCAGGAAGGAGCCCATAAGAAATAACTTCACGGGGAAAGGAAATAACAAGAGGTAGCCATTCCTTAGGAAAAAAAAAAAAAAAAAAAAGAAAGAAGAAAAGGGCAGAAGCACATTCTGTGCCACTGAAAGATAGAAAATACATTAAGATATATACCTGTCTACATCACAGATATTTCAGTCAGGCAAATACTTGCGCAGAAAGAACAGAAAGTGAAACTGTTTGTGTTACTAAGTTGGATACCAAAATAGCATAGTGATGTAGACACATATGTGCCAAATAAACCAGTAAGAGAAAAGAAGAATGTCAAAAGGCAAAGAAGAAATAATTAAGAGGAAGGCCAAGGAATCACAATGGAGAGAAACAGCTACTAACAGATGCTACTGAAAAGACCAATGTGTTTAATGCCTTCCTTTGCATTATTGCTCCCAGAAGGAGCATGTGTGTACAGGTAACTGAGATATCTATGAAAACTCTGGTGAGAAAATATCTTGATAGTAAGGGCTTGGATAAATTTATATCTTTGTAGATTAGGGAAACATGCAATGATAGTTATCATACTGGCTAGAGATTTAGGAGCCATAACAAGTATTTTTGAGAACTCACAAAACCCAGGGTGTTATAAACACTTGAGTAAAATGTTTATCTCAAAAAAACCCAAGCCCAAGAGCAAAAGAATTAAACACAAAGTTCAGGAAATGAGAGAACATATAAGATATGAATAACAGGCAGTACCACTTTGGTTGGAAAAAATCATATGAAACTGTTTAGTTTTCATGAAGGGTTAGAATTTTATATTAGGAAGAGAAGCAATTGATATGTTATACATTAATTCATTTTCTATCTTAGAAGGCAGAGAATCCTGGTCTAGAGGTAACTAGGTGTGTAAAACCATACGAAGTTAATTATCAGCAGCTCACTATCCTATTGCTAAGATAAATGGAGTAGAATTCCATTTGGGAGTGTGTCAGGAACTAATCAAGTCATTAATGAAAATACTGAATAACGCAATATGCTTCATGATTATTTAGTATATGGATGGTTGAGCTTCGGGGACTGCAAACTCCTTGGAAGCCTGGATTAGAATTCAGACGGATCTTGATAAACTAGAGAAGTGGTGCATGTAAAGAAAGACAAGGTTGTAAACCTAGGATGAAACAGTCCACAGAGAATGTTCAGGATAGAGAATAACCAAGGAGGCAAACTTTTGCAGAACAGTACCTGCACAGTAGATTGGGTTATTGTTGCGTTAAATGGAGAGGGGGGAACAAACCCCTGATTTTATATAGAGAGCCAGGAACAGCCCCAATACACAA
>JASSUY010005657.1:0-13980 GCA_032466535.1 Forpus xanthops | reverse complement strand
TCATCCTCATGGCCCTCCTCTGGACTTCTTCCAACAGTTCCATGTCCTTTTTATGTTGAGGACACCAGAACTGCACATAATACTCCAAGTGAGGTCGCAGGAGAGCAGAGTAGAGGGGCAGGATCACCTCCCTCGACCTGCTGGTCATGCTCCTTTTGACGCACCCCAGGATACGGTTGGCTTTCTGGGCTACAAGAGCACACTGCCAGCTCATACTGATTTTCTCATCAATCAACACCCCCAAGTCCTTCTCCTCAGGGCTGCTCTCAATCTCTTCTCTGCCCAAACTGGAGCTGTGCCTGAGATTGCTCCAACCCAGGTGCAGGACCTTGCATTTGTCATGGTTAAACTTCGTGAGGTTGGCATCAGCCCATCTCACAAGCATGTCAGGGTCCCTCTGGATGGCATTCCTTCCCTCCAATGTATCAACCAAACCACAGAGCTTGGTGTCATTGGCACTCAATCCTACTGTCCATGTCACTGACAAAGATGTTGAACAAGACTGGTCCCAATACCGATCCCTGAGGGACACCACTTGCTACTGGTCTCCAGCTGGACATTGACAACTCTTTACATGCGGCCATCCAGCCAGTTCTTTATCCACTGAGTGGTCTGACTGTCAAATTGATGTCTCTCCAACTTAGAGACAAGGATGTCATGTGGGACAGTGTCAAACACTTTGCACAAGTCCAGGTAGATGACATCAACTGCTCTGCCGCTGTCCATGGGTTCCGTAGCTCCATCATAGAAGGCCACCAGATTGGTCAGGCAGGATTTCCCCTTAGTGAAGACATGCTGTCTGCCACCAAGCACCTGGACTTGAACTGGGTAATAAAAAAGAATTTAGGATAGCAAAAAAACAGAAAAAAAAAACAAAACAAAACCAACTAACCAACCCAAAACCCTGAACCACCAAACAGAAGGAATAATAGCAAAGAACAGCAAAATGCATTTGCCATGCCAAAGGACCCCAGCAGCAAGCTGCTCAGTGAAGGAGCTCTTGAGTACAGGTCACGGAAAACACAAAGGGGAGTGATCAGAGAATGAGGTACACACAGTCATAAAGGCACCATAAAAAATGCTAATTCTTCTACATGACTACATAGAATTGAAAATTTAAGGGCTAAACACAAATGCTGAACCCATTATATTAATTCAGTATTAGATTCTGGACCCATAGCCTGGGACAAAGTCTTTGCCTGAAAAGAAGAAAAGCCAGTGGACATTTAAAAAGTGGTTACAAATTTGTATGCCTTCATTTCCCAATATATTAAATTAAAATATTAACTTACTTAAATGATACACTTTATAGTCTTCACTCCTTCAGTGTTCAAAGGGCTCTAAGATCTTAGGAGGGTAGACTGATACAGGCGTACAAAATACAGTCTTTCTGATTAGCATCTTATTGATCAAAACTTCTCATATATTTGGAAATTCTCCCTGAACTGACTTTTCAAACCCACATAGTGGAGTCTGAGTACATGTGAAAAATAACCCAGAGACCTTTGTTCCAATTAAGCTGAAGAGATTGAAAATTTATTCAGAATGCTAGATGAATATTCTTACTTAAAAAAAAAAAAATCTGTAAGGCTCTGTAAGATAATAAGAACAACAAACCACACAGAATATAAATTCTTCTCTTGTAAAATCTCTTTGGCCTTCTGATCTGGCTACAGCAGGAGATGGAAAAATGTACAATTTCAGTTCTTAGAGAGATAATCTATAAAAATATCTGTGTGAGGGATGTATAAAGCCATTTACCAAGGAATGTATGCAATCAACATCCCATTAAAGAAAGGTATGTTTTCAAAATCCAACTGCATTGAGATCATTAGCAAAGCTTCCAAGAATTTTAACATGGCATTGTACTGATGTGGGCAATTTTCATTTCATTCTGTAATACAACACCCTCTGATAATGACATAAATACTCAGTGACTGATACTTGCAAAGTAAAAATGCAGTCCACTTCATAATAGAATATACCTTTCATCTTGTCCACTGGCTGGTCCATAGAAGATAAGAATCTGTAACTGCTCCTGATGGTGTTTTTAGCATTAAGAAACTTAGTCCTTGTGAGCTTAATCAGATTAAATGTGACAAGCTTGATATTGATATGATATGCAGTCACACTAATATGATATACAGTAGCTTTATTCATTATTTGAAAATCTGGTTTAATCCAGTTTCTTAAAAGAAATTAGTCAGTGGTACAGGTTTTACTTATCTTTGAAGGATTTAATTGTTATGATTTAACCAAACTGGACATGGATCAAAAAAAAGAATACATTGAAGTGTTGTGCTACTTAGGTCTTCTGCCTTGGTTGAATCAAAGTTCACGTCTTAATAATCCATTTTACTTAAATCAGAAGAGGGAAAATTTCAACTTAAATTTGCCTAATTCTGTAATCATTACACCTGTTTTACAAAGCAGCAACTACTACTGACTTCAGTATGTTTATGCCTATTTCACATCAGTGCAATAGAGAATGAAACAAGGCCCAAGTATTTTAACTCTACTCTTCTTACCCTTCCCTATTCACACAGCTAAGTTGTATATAATTGTTATGTATGAAATGAGAACAGTTTGTGCTCCAGCAATGTCCTTAAAAATTGGATTATCTGTCCTTGTGTGATTGCCACTGAGCGCCAGGTAGAGTCACACAGACCTGAGCTGTAGAAGATTAAAGCACTTCAATCATGCTGCTTCTACATTAAGTGCTAGGTGTTGCTCAGAAAATATAAGTCCACATTTTTCCTGGGCACTTATAATCAAGAGTATTAAATCTATGCAGGAATTCACTCTGATTTTCTAGATGGACCCAGTTGAAGAACAGAAATTTCACAGAAGATAAAATACAACATAGTCTTTTATACACTAATAAATCACAGTAGTATTCACAGAATTATTCACAGGAGTACTGGAAGTTCTCGGCTTTTTATGATGAATTTACAGACTTTAAAATCTTCCTCAAAAGGAATACAGATGTATCTATATGGAGAAGGATTTCAGTATGTGTTGCTTACACAGTCCTACCATCATGAGCTCACTTCTTGAACCAGAACTGCTCTGAATTACTTTCACCTGTTCACAACCAGAGGAAATAGTGACTACAGCAATTGCTCAGAGGAATTCGCATTGCTTGTAGGGGTATTCCAGGGGAATGCCTGCAGTTGCAATCTTTCAACTGGCTTACTTGACAAAGAGAGTCATCAAGAGTCAGGTATCCTCATGAAGATGTTACTGCCTGTCTCACTAAAAGGGGAGCATTTCAGCCACTTTCCTTCACTGTCGGCATAACATTCAAGGCATTCCATAATCTGTGGTTGTGATAATGGAGACCACCATCTCCTGGGTTCCCCAAGGCTTGCGTCGTCTGAGCAACAGTGCTGCATTATGTGAGCAACCAGTTGAACAATTTTCTTATTTAACAGGTAGGGAAGACTGAGTAGCTAGAACAAACCCATCTCATGAATACATATAGGCTTTAAAGAGTTTCTTATTAAAAAGATAAATTCAAATAAAACCTTACCTTGCTTGTTTCCAACACTTTTATTAGGTTAGATCAGGCTTCCAGGAAACCCCAAAGGTATGGATGACCCAGACAAAGCTAATAAATTTAGTGCTCTGATGGGCAGTGAGGAGCTCGGAAACCCTGCAACCATTGTTTCCAGAGCTACAACGTTCATTCACTTTTCCAGTCTCCCAGTTCCCTTCATCCTTCTTGAGCTCCAAGCAGAGCACCTAAGCTGTGCACTGCAGTTGAGGCAGATGTCTTGAAGCCGAGCTCCTTGCCTCTGTTTCAACATTTTTGAAGACTGTTTTTAATAAAATATTTGTATGTCTTAAAATATTTATCAATAAATCTTTCCACAACAAATATTGACATTTCTACATTTTTTCTAACATAAACAATTTTCATTACACACACAAGTTTCCCACAAGGCAGGTATTTCTCTTTTCAACCAGTTCTGCTCCCAGTTATTTCATGTATTTATCATTATGATATGCTGGTAAGAGAGAACAGTACAATCCTCCTCATGTTACCGGGAAGGAACAGGCAGCAGACTCACTAACTGGTAACGAGCACTTGAAACAAGACACACCATCATAAGCTTGCAGATAAGCAAGGGAGGTCTAGGAGATAAGCAGGTGAGACAAGGTGATGGGAGCAAGAGAGCCCTTGGGAAGGATTAAATAGGTGTAAACGGGCCACCTCAGATGCCTATACACAAACACAGGCAGCCAAAAAATGGGATCAGCTAAAGTTCTGCAATCAGATACACTATGATATCACTGGAATCACTGAGACATTAAGAGACAGATGGGCAGATGGATGGATGGATGGACGGATGAGAGAGACAGAGGCTAACAGGGGAAATATTAAAACATTGCCTAGGCACTGAGGGATGATGCCAGGAAACCCACAGCTCAGGTAGAGTTTAAACTTGCAAGGGGCACTGGGGACAAAAGCTTCTTCTACTACATTAGCATTAAAAGAATAAATAAATGTGGGCCTGATACTGAATGGAGCGGGTAATTTAGTGACAGTGGTCACTAAATGCTTCCTTAGCCTCAGTCTTCACCAGCAAGGTCTCCCATGCTGTTGTGCCTAGAGAGGGGAGAAAAGCAGAACTACCTTCCCCTCAGGAAAGTATAGAGGCAAGAATTTCTTAAGAAAACTTGACTTGTCTAATGTGATCAGATCACACATGTCCTAATATCCTATGAGGTGAGGCTGAGCTTATTCAGCCTGGAGAAGGGTTTCAGGAGCACCTAATAGCAACCTTTCAGTGCCTACAAGGAGGTTGAAACACGGAAGGCTCCAGCTGAACACGAAGCAGGAAGTGTGTGCATGTGTGTATGTGTATCACTAGGAGGATAATTAAGCATTGGAACAAACTGCCCAGAGACACTGGAGAACTTCTGTCCTTGGACATTTACAAGATGTGACATCTTGTGTCACACGGAAAAATGCACTGAACAATGTATTCTGAATTCCTTGTTGACCTGCTTTGAGTAGTAGGCCAAACTAGAACTCTTCCAAGGTCTCTTCCAACCTGCATAGCTCTATTGTTTTTTACAGACTGAGATCCAAACAGAAATGGTGGGAAAAGAAATGGACTCAGTATTCGCCAAGACTTCATCTCATCTCTTGCCCTTCCTGACACATCTCCTTTCTCATGAGCTCAAAATAGCACAATGTTTTCAGAGACTACACATACACCATTGCATCCAGGAATTCCCTCTAATTCCCAAGTCTGGATCTGGAACTATACCACCTCCTGAATGCACCTGGAGCTCTTGTATCACCTTTATGAGACTCCATATCCTCATTGACCTAATCCTGCCTTACACACCATACTAAATCTCAGGCACGTCTTGGAAAGCTGTTACACTGGAAGAGATGATAAACTGGAGAACCAGCAGCCAGAACATTGCCGTACCACAGTGCGATTCAACGCATTAATTAGGACACAACTCCTCTGCTGGTTTCTTGATCTAGTGAAACTCCTGAGAATTCCCACCTGAGGGGTGGGCAAGATTCCTCCAACACTGCATAACCAAGGTTGACTGACCGTTTCTTCTGCATTGTCACTGTTTTCTACTGGACTGTTCATTTTCAGTCTTCTGGATTTTCAGTCTTTTCATTTCACCTCCCCACAATATTTCCCTTTGGGAGGAAAAGTGTTGAATCTTTAGTATTTCAGCACCAAATAGTACACTGTTTCTTGAACTACACACTCAGACACTCCTGCCTCAAATTTCCAGTGTTGTGTTTCCATTCTCTCTGTAAAAGAGACCTTTGGGATTAACAAATATTGCACAACATTTATGAGTTAATTTTTATTTAAATCTTAAAAGTCTTCTTGAATCTTCTAATTGGAATTGAGTTATTATCAAATGGCAGATCTTTATGAAGCGTAAGTTAAGTGACTGGATAATACATAAACTCAAATATACAGTGACATAGAAATAACTCCCCTTAACAATAATATGGATTAATTTCCACTTCTATGGCCAGTTTATATAAGAGAAAAACATTACTATATAAACCACAGAAGGATGTATCTGCAGAGAAAAAAATACATCAGATACCTTCTGCTTCCCAAGCAAGAAGAAAGAAACTCCTGCCAGAAGCAGCAAAATGGGTGCTTTAGATAGAAAGACAAAATAAATGAGAAAATGAAAACGTAAGGAAAGGACTGGTTCAATACAGTAAAACGAATAGAGGCCATGGAAAGCTTTACCAAGGATTGTCACAAGCCAGTTATTCACTTTACTGGGTTCATTGGACCACAAACTTCCCAAAATATTTGTGGAATGATTACTAGTTGCTACCTGATAAGCTAAATGCCAGGGGTTTTTCTTCTTTTTTGCTACAGATTACCTCATTTTCACATTTCAGAAGTAATACTGCTAGAGATCTGATTATTGCTTCATCCCAACCTCAGTGTTGTTTTGACATAAAAATACCTCTAAAAACCAACAATCTAAAATCTCACTCCTACTTCTGCTAACTTTGGGATCTCAGAATCAAATTTACAGAGAGGCAAATGTAAAAGACACCTTGCTAATAATCACAGAGGAGGGACTAGCTACAAACAAGTGTGGATTTCATGTTTTAATTATTTGGTTCATTACTTGAGAGAACTGAGGAAGAAATGAGACAAGCACAAACTGAATTCAGGGAGCTTGGCAAACCAGGAGGAGAAGAGAAACTGGCAAGCACACACTGTGTGCAGGGGCCACGCTGTAATTCAGTTCAGTTCAACTTATCAGATTGACAAACTCTCCAAATGTCACCAAAGTGAAAGAGTAAAGCCAGACCTACAGGTATCTGTTAAGAAGGTGCAATCCAAATCAAATAGCTCAAACTGGGATCGCACATCGATTCCGGATGCAGCACAAGCTGTTACATAGTATGCCTGCCATCTCTCTTCCTACTAGGCTCAGGCAGCCTTTCCACTCTTGTAGCACCTCATAATTTGAGGTAATGTGCTTTTTTAATCTATGCATCAGTTTGATATGTATTGAAATCGATGCATGAAGTTCATCCTGCCTCCTCCTGTCACAGTAGACTCCGATTTCCAGGTTTTATTTCATGTTTAATTACAAAGCACTAAATTAAAATTAAGACAAAGGTGAGTAGAATTTAATAGGGACCAAAAAAAAACCCCAAACATCATTCATAGAAAACTCTGTATAATATAGTAGGAGCCTATTCATTTAGCCCTAAGACCTTCTTAGTGCCTATCAATTTGCTTTGTGCATGCCCACAGCTTCGGTGCCCACCCCTCTTCAGCCTGTCAGCATCCACAGTCATCATCCCTCTGCTTACATCCATAGAGCACATCCAGCCATGCTTCATGTACACTAATGGCATTAAGCTCTTTGCAAATGCAGCTGCAATCTTTCTCCCTGAGGAGAGTGAGTGCAGGAAGCTGCCCATGCCTTTAAACAGCAGCACTGCAGAAAAGGGTTGTGCGGATGCTGCCAGCCTGTGCCCTTCACCCTGACCCCCTGGCTACAGGCAAGCTAGAGCTGCATTCCAGCCTACTGAGGGTGATGCACTGCTGGGAGAATTGAAGATGGATTGAGTCTGACAGACAGCAGAAGAAACCTATGTCTCATCTATGCTGTAAGGATTGTGGGGCACAGCTCTAGGAGGGTGTCTGCTGCTCCAGTGACTCTGTGTTCCATGTGAATCGATCCACAGAGATCTTAGGAAGCCCGGTGCATGGTGCAAACATTGTGTAAGACCAGTTGTTTTAAAATAAAACACTTCAGAGATCATTTCTGTTTGAGACATCAAAAAGATCACCAGCTCTGCAAATGAGTGCTCACACACTGCTTCATCATTAGGCATTAGGAAAAAAATTTCTTCCCTCTGAGGGTGCTGAGCCATGCTGGAGGGACAGGGAGGCCCGAAAGGGAAGTGACAGGCCACAGGGAATGGCTTTAACCTGCCAGAAGGGACACTGAGATGAGCTCTTGGGCAGAAGTTCTTCCCTGTGAGGGCAGTGAGGCACTGGCACAAGGTGCCCAGAGAAGCTGTGGCTGCCCCATCCCTGGCAGTGTTCAAGGCCAGGCTGGACAGGGCTTGGAGCAACCTGCTCCACTGGAAGATGTCCCTGCCCATGGCAAGGGGTTAGAATTAGATGATCTTTAAGGTCCCTTCCAACCCAAACCATTCTGTGATTCTATGATCACTTCTGCAATTATTCACCAAAAGTGTTGATTTTAATCCTGCTCAAATCAACTGCTAACATCCTAAATTCCAGCACTTGACAGAGTTTTTGCTGGTTATGGGCTTAGGCTGATACTCTAAACTCTTTTCCCTCTATTGTTACCATAAGTAGCAACAAAATGCAGACCTAAATATAAATTTCCATGAGGATTTCCCTGGTATCTCTGCACAGGAGAAGCCTGAGCTGTGGCACAGTCCAGCAGTAGTTTGCATGAATCAGCACTGAGTGAGCAGAAATGATCCTGCATCTGTATGTCTGGTTTTCTCACCTACAGCTAGGATGACTTAGCAGAACAGCCCTGCATCTTTACGCAATATCACAGGTCCAGCCACAGTTACACACACCCTTGCTGACAGACTGAAAGGGTCTTAATTTGTCTCCTAATCAAACTATAATCTGTGATGAACTGTTATGAAAACAGACAAACCTTGGAGCTCTGTCCTGATCCCTTTATAACCTAAATATTTGCACTCCTCAGGAGCAGCAGGAGCAAGGTACTTGCCTGATAAACCTCCCAGCTCCCTTTTAGAAAGGGTGCAAGGAGAAAAACAAATCACAAACCTGTAGTGTGACAGATTTTGTAACCTTGTGATATTTTTTTGCCAGAAAACTGTCTGTTCAGTACAGCCTGCCCTCCATAATTCTTGCAGAGGACATAAATAAATTATTCTCTTTTTTTTCTCTCTTTAAAGACACAGTGTACAAGATCCTGAGCATACTGAATTCAGTGGCAGCTCAGGGTGCTCACTGGAGAAGCAGTGCGTGTTACGGGATCGAGCCTAAGTAGAAAATGTCTGAGTATGTTAACACAGCTGCAGAGAAAAGACAGTTCAAGGCTGAAGTTCATGTGAGGAGACTGGTTGATGTCACAAGCTGTGAAACTGCATCTCCTCTAACTGATGGGTTGTAGCAAAATGCTGAATGCCTGTCCTCTGCGGCTCTTCACAAACTTGTTCTCTTGTTCTGCTTCATGTGTTCTCCTGCAAAACCCGCATAAATAATACAGAAACTGGGCAATCACTAAATCTGTAGTCTTTCATGTTATCTACACAGCGAAAACAGAAATTCTGGGCAATCAGTGCTTTTAGGGCGTTCCAGGTTTTTTTGCTCCTGGGAATGCAGAAATCAAATTAAGAGAAATCAAACCTTCAGCTTGCTAGAATAAACAAGGAGACCAGGTTCCTCAGAAAGACAGCTTCTGTCTTTCCAAACTGGACAACTGTCATTTGGTCCTCAGACACAACTGTGGCAGCGAGGTTGAACTTTTCATGTTCTGCTAACTCAGTGGTGCAGCTGCTATTGTCAACCTTGTATTTCTACCTAGACACAGCTGTACATCTCCCTCTCACATTTAAATACATGCTGTGTATTGTGAAGTACACAATAAAAATCCATCAGTTTAGGTTGAGGTCTCATCTCTCCACCATACAAAGCTCAATCGTGCCTCACAGATGCTGTGGTTGCTCTTCTTACTGTGTTAGTGCAGAAGTCCCGGTTTGAATCAGTCCTCACCATGTCAGGTGATAAACAAACACAGAGCTAGAAACAGTCACAGCTACAGAGGACTCACTATTTATTGTTTTACTCTGGAGCAGTAAAAACTGCTTAAATTACAAATGTTATTCTAGACAAATGGTAGCAAAATCTTCACACCATGTCATAACATCGCAAGTTCCCCACTAACCAAACACTGCTGAAGAAGCTATTCAGAAGTACTTCTGAATCCTGAAACATACTTATTTGAACTATTTCATTCCTCTTCCTGTAAAAGCCAGATGCATTCATTATAATGAACTCTATTTGCCCAAGCTGAGCCTCAGGGCACTGTAATGAAGTAGAGGAAATTTGATTTGAGAAGCAAAGAAAATACTTTGTCCTTATTTAATTTAAAAGAAAAATAAACCCAGCTGTTTGGGTGCTTGGAAAATTTGATGTGTGAGCAAAGCACAGGTGATCCAGTCCAATATTTGTGTCAGCTCCCTTCTTGCACTGCATCCCACACTCCATCACTTAACTGGCTGTAGAGGGTTATTTCAGTTGTATACAAATTGTGCCATGACCACACTCTGTATAGCCCAGTGGTTGTTAATGCAAAGTTTATTAGCTCAGTGCCACGTTGCACAAACAAGGTTAAACGCTTTTAGTGTTGGTTCGGATCTTTTACATGATCTGGCAAATGAAGAACAAGCCAGCTCCATAGACTATATCTGAATCATGGTACAAAACCAGGAAAATTCAAGAGTGCAACATCAGCACCTCTAACTTCATGGAGCCATGCTGGATTCAGCAAGCTCTTCATCAAGAAGGTCTTTCTTAATCTAATCTGGTGCCACGGAGATGCACTCAAATGTCCAAGTGCAACACTTACTTGCCGTACAGCTCACAAGGAATCCTAAGCACTGGAAAAAAAGCAGAGCAGATCCACCTGAGTGGCTCTTTGAGGAGGGAGCCTCAGGACTCAGCCAATGCTGGTAAACTGTGCTGGAACCACAGTGACTATGCACAACCAGTCAGGCACCTCTGGAACACAGCAAGCCTCAGGGCGTCCTGTGGCATTCTCCAACCTGCATGACAGTATTTCAAGTTATCTCAACTTCATGTTACTCTGAACAATGAAACAACTGAACTACTCTTGTTGAAGAAAATACAAAAACCCTCAGTATCGGTTATGTGATGAACATCAAGAAATAAAAATTCACGTGCTGTGATACAAAACCATGATCATAATCTGAAATTCACCTCTTCCAAAAACCAAGGCAAAAAGTCTCACAGCATGTCTGGAAAGCTAGCAATCTAGCTCCCAGAAGAAACACATGCATTGGCTTCCAAAGATAAGACCAAATGGCAAGACACAGTTCTTATGAAGGTATAAAGAAAAATTGACTTGCTGTGACTCACACTCAGGAACACGAAGTCTGACAAACATTTGAAGGTTAGCTTTGCTGAGGTGTGAATCTTGCTGACCCAGGTCCTGCAGTCACACAAACACCTCTTGGTAGCTGGAGTTCAGAAAAGAGATGCTATGTCATGGACTGAAAAGGAACTTCAGTAGACAGACCATCAAGCAGCAGTATTTCAACAGAATATTAGGGGGGTTTATAAATATATACACATGCACAGACAAAAGCTCTATATATCAAATTATATATAATCTAATGTGACTACTCACCAGAAGAAAGCCATCTCCTGCAAACCAAATCTTGCACTGGATTTAACTTTGTCCTACATACTGCATAGATAAAGCAATTCCTCTTATTTTTCATACATATTCTAGTCAGTTATTTATACAGTCTGCATAGCACGTAAATTTTAAAGAGAAGCCTTTGGATAAACTAGAAGGCAGAAGTACTAGTCCTGCTTCATTCACTGAATGCGATTTAAAATGATGTGTCAGGATTTTTTTATTGACTTCTATTCAAAATAATCTACCTCTCCATGATTCCCTGTGATTGGGATACTGTTTAACAGGACTATTGGTGGATACTCTCTAGCAATGAGAATTAAGTTCTCAAGCCAACTAAAATCTACTTAGATGTTCTTAACCAATTATGCACTGATTAACTCTGGAGCCTCAGCCAGGTATCCAAGGTGACAGAACGCTACAACAGCAGAGAGGAAACACAGCTGAGATGCTGAAGAATGAAGTAAGATGGGATGCTTTAGGAAGGATGAAAGCAGATTTAGGAGACTTAGTCTTGAAAAACATCTACAGGCTCCACCCTGTTTTCCTCATGGCTCTACAGCAAAGAACTGTAGGCACTGAGGTGGAAAGTGACAGATGTCTGATAAACTCCAGCAGTACCAGCCTGGCTGTCAGGCACTGAGGGACTCGTTGCCAACCATTATAAGCTTAAACACCACTATAGGTACTAGTTGCACCAAACCTATGGCACAAAGAAGCACAAATAAAATTCTGCTCTTGTGCCAACATATCTGAACAGAAAAATATTAAGACAACATTAGGAGGTAATATTGATATTTAATCTGTCATTATGCCTTGGAATTATCACACAAATTTAGGGCACACATGGGATTGGTTCAGGCTCAGAATTAATGACCAAAAGAACTAGGAACACTTTAGAAGGGAAAAGTTCATACTCTGTGAATAACCATGGTGTGTGCAGATATTTCAGTCACATAGATCTTTTGTGCAACTGTGATGCGACTTTCACAGCTAGATGAAAGAAATACCAAGTTTTACAACAGTGATCAAAGAAGGGATATAATGTAATAGCCATCTTCATTTGGCTGTCCCTGTATACTTCTCAAGACATCAACCTGAGGACGTATTTGCAGGATAGCTTTCCTCCACATACAGCAGCAGACTACATTACAGGCTTTATAAACATAAAATGCTGACTGAACACTTCTGCTACAAAGAATATCATTTATTATCAGAAAGCCCTGGGGAACAAAGCATGTCCCTTGATTAATATGAATTTCTTAAAGCTACCGTTAGAGCTTTGTTTAAAATATCTAAATGAGCACCTCTAAAAACCTCTCAAATGAAAACGTTAGAAGATAATTATTGAAGAACTCTGACTCTATCAGGAGATTAAATGGTATCAGAAACAATTTAGCTGAACTTGCATTTAAATTGAAGAATATGATTTTTTGGTGTGATTCCACCTGAAGAGAGAAGTTAAGCCCCACATACATGACAAATGTTGATTTCAATAAGCCAGATGAACAGTCCAAAGACAGTTTCATAGTAATAAATGGCAAATACAGCACAGGAATTGAGTATTGAGGTTCCTGAGATTATTTCTCTTCTGCCATTGTATCTATACGCCTACTATCTGTACAGACTGCTGCAAGACTTGTATTTATTTTTTTCCAAACTTACAATATGCTCCCTTTACCAGCAACCTGTGATTTAATATAGTTCTGTTTAGCATAATACCAATTTCTTCTAACACTCTGAAGAGTCCTAACTTCACAATATTTCATTGCAGATACAGCTTTAGATATGCTCATATGAGCTAAATTAAACCATTATTCTGGCTCTGGCACGTTGTAAGATACAACAAAGAGCCAGCAGGAGGAGGAGGAAGATGCTGACAAAAATACCTGTCTAAGCAAATCATTATTAATTATTCTACTGAAGGTCTGAAGATCAATCAGCACAATTCAGTAGCGAGAAATGTCTTTCTTATTAATTGAAAAGATAAAAAAGCCCTTTAGTATTTCTCTACCATTTCTAATTTCTTGCAATAGTTAAGATAAAAGACTGATCTGATCAAATTCATTTATCTTTTTCTTTTTACTAACCTACTTTACATTAAAATAGACTTTCCAAGCAAAAATAAAGAATTGTCTTTTGTGGCAGAGAAATTTCACCATGAAAAATACTGATAAAGGACGTGGCAAAGATAGAACATTCTCACGCAAATGACATCACAGAAGAAAGACTGGGGGCAAAACAAGGGAGATTTGTATATAATTTCAAATTATCCTATCATCCTCTTTTCACCTTGATAGGACACTCCATAAAAGGAATCAAGGAGGGCGCAAGTGCAGATAACTTCAGCAATTATAGAATCATAGAATAGTTAGGGTTGGAAAGGACCTTAAGATCATCGAATTTCAACCCCCCTGCTATGGGCAGGAACACCTCACACTAAACCATGTCACCCAAGGCTATGTCCAACCCGGCCTTGAACACTGCCAGTAATGGAGCATTCACAACTTCCCTGGGCAACCCATTCCAGTGCCTCACCACCCTTAC
>JASSUY010005655.1:0-24726 GCA_032466535.1 Forpus xanthops | reverse complement strand
CCTGTGAGGGTGCTGAGGCGCTGGCACAGGGTGCCCAGAGAAGCTGTGTCTGCCCCATCCCTGGCAGTGCTCAAGGCTAGGTTAGATGGGGCTTGGAGCAAGCTGCTCTAGTGGAAGGTGTCCCTGCCCATAGCAGGCAGTTGGGACTGGAGGAGCTTTAGGCTCCCTTCAACACAAATCAATCTATGATTATGACTCCAGCACTTCAGTCCTGGTGTGCTGCAGTGGCACTTGACCAGAAAGGACTCTAGTGCAGGCTATGCTGCAGTGTGACATCAAGACTTCCCAGAACAGAGCACCAGAGTGTGACATTGGCCAGTGAAGCAATGATAAAAGGAATTGAAAGTACTGTAGGATGGCAAACCAAAAGGGAGACGAGACAGGACTGAGATGGCAAAACATCAGCTATCTAAAATGAGTGGAGGTGAATCCCAACCTGAGATCCAGCAGCAGCCCAAGGGAATGGCTGCCCGCAGACTAGGAAGGGATGTAGCCTTTCTCATTTTATATGCAAGTCTGGAGCAAGGAGACAAATATTTACTGGGATGTTTATTTGAGAACAAGCTGATGGGAAGAGCACGGCTGTTATCAAAGGAATTCTCATTCGTGTCACAGCCTTTGGAAACAGTGTTTATGATTAATTCATCTTTCAATGACCAGCACTATCCACAGAGTGTTTGTTATTTATTTATTCATTTATTACCCTTTTCTGTATCCATCAGAGTGATTTATAACATGTAATGAACCGAGGATCATTAGTGCGTGACTGAATAACTGGTACAAGCTTATCTGCGGGACATTGCTTGGCAAAGCACCAAATTCTCTTCTGAATTTATTTTTCCCCATCAATGCATCATCTAAGATGTGGTGTTTTCTTGAGCCTGGCCATTCCAAAGATGTTATTTCCCTTTGGGAGGCCCTGGTTGCTCGAATGTTTAGCAGTTGACAGCTGCCTGGAACACACTACAAAAGGATTAAAGCCAACAACATTTCTATCTTTTCATCTTTCTAGCCTTAGACTGAATCAGGCACTGGCTGCTACTTGTTGCTGCTATTCATGACATAGCTGGTGTTGCTGCGACCTTTTCTCTGTTATGGTCTTATCTGATGTTTGCAGAACTTTGTATAATTGAGGGGTTTAAGTGTAACAATGGCTTTGGGTCATTTTATCCATTTCTGGAAGAACTTATAATTGGTGAAAGGTGCTGCAGCAATGATGCCACAGTGTGAAATCCTCTGGGCAGTCACTAGGCAGGTACAGCAAGGACCAGATAAGCTCCTCCAACTTTTCTCATTAGGCTGCCTCAGCCTCTAGCAGAGAAGACATCCACAGCCCAGCATGGGATGTCCCGAGATGCAGGGAGCAGGAGTTATGGTAGCAGGTGAAACCAGAACAGCTCTTCTTGCTCATCCAGCAAAGCCTGGGGCAGCCTAGCAAAGAAAATGTGAGTTCAGCACAGGCTGGAGGGTGTTTTTCCACCCAAGTCACCATTTCAGACAGAGTCCTACCCTATCAAGGCTGCACCACTACACTTAGGGCCATCCTCTGCTCTAGCAGTATTAAATCTCTCATCCACAGTGCTCATGGTGGGGCATATTGCTGTCACACCCGCTGACTATTCACGTTATCACTCAGAGCCCACCTCTGACATGTCCCACTGGGTCTCTGTGCACAGATCCTCCCGGATGACATAGTCCCTGGGGAGGTCATGGTTTCTCAGCACCTTTGGCATTTCCTCCTGCTCTGGACACAGCCTGGGAGAAGTCTCCTCCTGTAGCCATCTGTAGCCACTGATCAATGCAGATCACAATGATGATGGCTGAAATGGGTGAAAATCCATACTTCCTCCCTTGTCTTGTAACTACAAAAGCACACAGCTAAGGAAGGAGACACAGGTCTAAGCCAGCTCCCAACACACTTCACATCAAGTTTTAACAGCAATTTTAACTTCAAAGATGAGACAGAGCCTATATCTGAACAGCCCCATGCTTTGGATGAGTCTTGATATTGCTCCTGATAAGCCCCTGAAGCAGCAACTTCATTTCTTCTACCTCCCAGCTTAAAGCCTTAGATCTTCAAAAAGGCTGTCTAAATTTGCAAGCTGCAACTTCACAGAATCATAGAATCAGAATAATTTGGGTTGGAAAGGGTTGTAAAATCATCCAGTTCAAACCTCCTGCCATAGGCAGGGACGCCTCACATCAGACCATGTCACCCAAGGCTCTGCCCAACCTGGCCTTGAACACTGTCAGGGATGGGGCAGTCACAGCTTCTCTGGGCACCCTCTGCCAGTGCTTCATAACCCTCACAGGGAAGAACTTCTGCCTTAGATCTAGCATGAACTACCTCTGTTGAAGTTTTAACCCATCACCCCTTGTCCTATTACTGCTGTCACAACTGGGATTGTAAGATCTAACATCTTGCACCTGGCACTGGCTGCAGCACCACACAGCACTTGAGGTATACTGCAATAGCTTTGAAGGCTTTATTTAGGATAATAAAACCATCTTTAGGATGAGGGACTGTGTAACCTCTCTTTCAGAGGCTGCATTCCCAGCACCTAGGGAATACGTGTGTGTCCTGTGTTAAGGTGAGTCAAATGGAATCCACTTCCCTCAGAATCCATTTCCCTCAGGCAGAGCACATGGTCTGCACCAAAGGATGTCAAGAAACATTTCCACTCTCCAGCTCTGAGGCATTGATGGAAAGCCAATAAATCCTCAAGCAAATCTTGTAAGAGCAAGACTCCAGTAGAGAGGAGCAATTACAATCTGGTCGGAAGGTTTGCTAGCTGCCAAGTCCTTCCTTTATGAAAATAATAATGTCTTAAACAGAAGCAGCCCTTATACAATGTCCTGTTGTAACTGCACCCCTGAAATACAGTGGTGGAAAGAGCCACAGAACCACAGGTCTGTCAACAGGAAGGTGCCTTCAGAGCCTGTCATCCACTCTTTCCCAAAGAAGGATTACCAGTAAACCCAGGCCAGGTCAGCTATGGCTTGTCTACCTGACTCTTCAAGACTTCCAGGGACAGAAAGCCCATATCCTCTCTGGGTGATGTGTCCTAGTGCTGCATTGCTGAAGAGTTTTGTTCCAGCAAAAACTCTTGCTGGAATTTCTTCTGGAATTCGGTTTGAATTTCCTACTATGAATGGCTTTTGGCACTTGTTATGCTGTCTCCCAATACTGAGAATTTAATTCAGTTGCCTTTATAGCCACCCTTCAAACAGTTGCAGTCTGCTGTTAGATCCCCTTTGAGCTTCCTTCCTGCCAGATGAAGCAGGCCCAGCTCCTTCCACCTCACTTCATAGGGTACCTGCTCAAGCTTTTCTCTGTACCATCCCCACTTTCTTCCACCTACTCTCAGCTAGGGAACTGAGCACTGAACATACCCTCCTGGTGTATTCTCATCAGTAAGGAGCAGAGGAAGGCCACTTTGTGTGACTGCAGCTCATCTAGCCAGCAGTCCAGTCCCTGGCAGTGGCCAATAGCAGATGCCCATGGAAGGAGATGAGAACAGAGCAAGCATTCAAAGACATTTTCCTAGGCCATGTGCCTCACCTCAGCAGTGCAGCTCAGGGACTATGATGAGAACTCCAAGTCTCTCTTGTATGCTATTATACAATGGTTGGGTTTGATAAACCATGTCAGTAAGGGCCTCATCTGCACAGGGTTTGTGCGCTTCCAGGGAGATCTCTATTCCACCCATTTCAATGGGCATTACTGGGAGGACTGGTGCTATGTAGGCAGGATGTGATCTGTGCCAGAGGGTGCGGGAAGCTGGTTACAGGCAGAGAGAATGGAAAATGCTCGCTGCTGTTTCTGTTTAACTTTAGGAACTGATCCAGCTGAGATAATAACAGTAGAGTTCACTTTGCCATGTCAAATATGCAGGTACTTTGCAGTATTAAGATTTGATGCCCTGTTCTTATAAAACTGGCCCCTGATGATTATGGGAAGAGAAAGTTGCCCATAAACAACATTTTCATTCTTATTTAACACAAATTCTTGGGCAAAAGAAGTCAATCAATTTTTCATAAAGTATAAAACAGAGATAAGTGCTTGGGATCATGTGCGAGTCCCTGTCAAGAGAACCAGTAAGTCCATGATGCAGTACAGGGAGTGTTTTGCAAGTATTGTCCAAGTGACCTTTTCATTAGTTTGCCTTAAGCAGTTAATCTCTTTTTTCCAGGATAGAGGCTATTTTAAGTCCCATTACATCATACATGCATTTTAAATATTAATTTTTCTTCCATGTTATGCCAAGGAGGATTTGGTTGCTTTTTACCTTTTCTAACACAGTCCTCCCCATCTTGCTGAGTTTTCCAGCAGGATCAGAGTTAAGGAGCTTCCAGGCAAGAACTGAAGGTGCTTGTTTGCAGTATGTGATGGCTGAATGGCAGGATGTGAAGCTCTGCAATTTAGGAATCCCTGCCAGGCCAGAAGCAGAGACTGGACCTCTCCAAAGGCAGCCCTATGATGGCAGGGGAACTACAGGGCCAATGAGTGGAGGCATTTCCTGCCTGTGTGTGGGGCACCATAAACGGGAGAAACACTGGCCTGAGCCAGTGCTCCTCAGCAGGGCTCCAGCTTCTGCAGAAAAACACTTGAAAATGATTTAGGGGGGAAAAACTGTGCTTCAGAAGCGTTGCTGCCATGTTGTTGATTCTCACTTGTAAATCATTGCAAGCTCCCTGTGCACTTGAGATAACAGAGGTACCAGCTGCTACCTGCAAAGGAGACCAGAGTCTTCAAAGAAGGCCACACTCTTGCCCTCAAAATGGGTGTAAAAAGTGCCTCAACACCACCTCTGATGTTTACCTATATCCTGTGTATTTGGAGTTACTGAGCTCATACCAAGAGAGTCCCTGGTACTGAGATCAGCTCTGCATGGAGTTCACACGTTATTATTAGCCACAGCTGGAAGAACAATAATAAATTAACTTTGTTCCTTCAGAGTTATGGGTAAAGCGGAGATCAGGATATTTATAAGCAAGGTTCCAAAGGGTAAAGCAGGAACATGTTTTGTTGACATCCAGCAGTGACACGAGCTGCGCTCAGCAAAGCTCGCCTTTCCAAAACGGGCTTGTTTTCCTTTGCAGAGGGGAGCTCCCTCCTGCCAGGCTGTCCCTTGCTTTGCACCATTATGGATAGTCATTTCCCTGCTGCTGGGATCACCCTGGTTGGGCATCCCTGCACCCACAATCAGCTCCGGGTTTTCCTTGCCCAGAGGATGATGGTACTGCTGTGATGGAGGGCTGGTTCCTGCCCACCCAAAGGGACCCCAGAGAAAGGAGTGGGCTGCCTGTCCTCAACAGGACCAGGATGTCTTCCAGGTTCCTCTTCTCAAACCCAGAGGCACAGGTTGTAGGTGGGAGCCCTTATTTCTCTTAGGCATGCTTTCTGCTTCTTTTCAACCATGCTTGCTGTGGGAGAGAGCATCCGTGGCAGCGTTATGTTGCCGAATGGGGATATGGATATAGTTTGTATAAATTAAAAAGTGTGTAAGGGCTTTTGAGAGCAGTCCAGTGAAGTCTAACACAGAACACCTGGGCTTTCCTGGACCAACATCCCTTTCTCCAAACCTTCTGGATGGCTGGAACTAGTGGGACAATCACCTGATCTGACCCCATTCAAAATGGATCGTGGCGAACCCAGCCCACTGAATCCAAAGTGAGGAATCAGGGACGTGAGACCAAGCATGAAACAAGGAGAGCAACAACATCTAGTTTGGCCCTGTCCCATGCCATCTGTTCTGGTTGCTCTACCTCATCAGAGGGATTCTTTAGGCCCCTCTTCTCTGGTTCAAGTATTTGGGATTGCTTCTCTGAATCTACCACTTGGGACACCCCTAACCCCAGATGCCACCATCTCAAGGACCAGAGGAGATAATATCTGCTCCAAAGAGATTCTTCACCTTCCCAGATTTCCCCTCTCCTCCAGGATTGGATAGGAGAGGATGGCTGGAGAAATCATTCACACACCTATTTCCTCAGGAGACCTCCAGGAGAGAAAAAGGACTGTCTCAGATGTTGACTGGAAGAGTGGGAGCTGGAGACAATTTGTTTCATCCTCTACAGGCTGTGAGATGGCTGAGGCATAAGACACAAAGAGAAAGGGAGAAGAACCTGCCTGCCTCTTTGTAGCCTTGTTTAGCTCCTAAGATCTAGCTATTGACTTAGTTCTATAGCAGAAGGTGGGCATAGAGAGCAGGAGGCCAGTCCAAAGAGCTGGGTGGAGGTGAGTTTCCCTTCCAGACCCACTGGTGCTAAAGCCTCCCATGTCCTCAGTCTTGGCCATGGCTGCAACAAAAAAAAAAGCCCAAAGTGGCCATGCTATGCTGTTGTCATGCTTCCTGCAAAGCCAGAACACTGAATTAAAGCATTTGTATATAAGATATTTGCTGTATAATCATAAATTCCTGAGGGTTTTGTGTAATTCCAATTCTCCCTTCCTTCTTATTCATAACACACAGGTTTTTCCTTTATTTGCATATTATGCAGACTTCTCCAGGCACAACAGTACTTAACTCTGATAGTCCACTTCTCCTTCCCTTGTTGTTGCATCTCAGGAAGATTTAGTCAAAAGCCCCATATCCTGCACCATTCTTTTGACATATTTTTAGTCTGGGCTTTTGTTGCATCCTTAGTACAAATATTTCCTTTTCAGCAATGGCTTTTGCAGCTTTTTTTAGCCATAGGGATTCCCTTCCCTGGGGTTCAGATGTGAGTTTCAGTCCATGACCAAAACAAAACAGCACAGGTTTACAAAAGTAAGGCAAAGCACTTCTTGTGCTGGTCTAGGCTGAGTGTCCAAAGCTGATGTGCTGGCTGCTACACAGTGGATCTCATCCAGTCCAGGAGTGCTTACACCAGGACCTCTCCCACAGGGATCTATCCAGCAGCAGGAGGGAGTTTAACTGAGAGGCACTTCAAACACAGAAACACTTTCTGAGTATGCAGCAAGTCAGCGGAGAGTTATCTCAGGCTAAAGAGCCAAACCCTGCTCATAGCTACTTGATGGATTAGTAGCAAGCTGAGCTTGCTCCGTGGGTCCAGGACCAGCTTGCCAGCTCCAGGGGCACCTCAAAGGACCTGTCCCTCGGCACCTCCCAAAGCAAAGCACCAGGAGCACATGGCCGCAGCCTCATGCAGATTGTTGTGGCTGCTACAAACACGTGAGATGCGAATTATGAAAGGGAAACAGCAAGGGGAGCTAATCTCTGCGTTGTACTAGACAAAATACCAGTGTGCAGGCAGATAAGCACCAAGTGTGAAGTGTCCAGCGGGAGAGGGTTTCACATTCCACCTGACTCAATGGAGCCTTAAAATAGCACTTCCCACTGCAATACTTTAAACAAAGACATCCAAAGGATTATTAATACCAAGAGAGAGAAAACCAGTTTAATGTATTCCAACACAGGCGGGCAGAAAGGGAGCTTTACATGTTGAAGCCATGGATGGGTGCGTGTGAAGGCAATCGCTGAAGGCAGCTCTGCCATTCCTGAATGCTGGCTCTGATTGTGCTCAGGGGAGGGATCCTGGCTTGCAACAGGCTATACATGCCTGTAGGATCCATCAGCCTTCCTGCAGGACCAGAAGAGGAGGAAGGGGCAGGATGCTGCAGCAGGCACATTGTTGTTCATCAAACATCTCATCAGAGTGAGCCTGCTCTGGCAGTGCAGGATGAGTGTGTGGGGTCAGATGGTGTTGCCACACTGCAAAAAAAACCTTGTTTCAGTGTCCACACAGACTCTGCAGGCTGTAGCTGGGGTAACAACTTGGTGCATCCCCTCAGCCTGAGTACCACGGGGCTCTTTTGGACACAGCCACGTGAAGCAAACAGAGTCTCGAGGTCTGTTTCGGATATCCCCTTGCAGCAAATGCCCTCTTCCTGGCGGTGTATGTGATAGCAGCATCCTCTCCTCTTGCAAAGGCAGCTCTGCCTGCCTGACAAGTGCTCTCTTGATCTCTACCTGTCCTCTTGGAGCTGCCACCACCTCTGCCCAGGCATGCCTGCTCCCAGTGATGGATGCAATGATTCCCCTCCTGTAACAGGCATGCCAATGCCCTGTGGGAGAGCCCTATTCTCTATATCCACCCCTTGCCCTGTGCCCTTTCTCAAATGGCAGGGGATGCTTGGCAGCAGACTTCACTGTGTTTTTGGCTGTCCCTTCACTGTCCCTGACCCCATTCCCATCATTCCCTGGAGCCCCACAGCCTCCAGCTGCCGTCTACATACAGTTTTTCTTTGTGAACTGCTTTTTATGTGAGTCTTGGGAGAAAGAGGAACAAAGGAAGTGCATGAGCCACAACAAACAACCTCCATTTTTATGTTCCCCATTGCACAGAGCACGCAGAGTCCTTATCAAACCAAAAGGGCCGAGAAGTGTCTCAGCTTTCTGCATTGCTAGCCCTACATTCTCACACGTCACGGGCAATACCAAACTGGAATGTACATTTGCAACGTGCTGAATGAAATGCATTGGCACAGTGAAGTCCTGCTTCCAGCACAGAAGGAGTTCCCGTGCAGTGGATGCTGCAGAACCTGTCCCTGGCCCAGGCATGGAGCTGACTCCTCCACCTCCATCTGCCCAGCCGGCACCAGTGCACAGTGTCCTGGTGGTGAGCAGCTGGAATCCCAAAGGATCAATGGGACTATGGGAAAACTGATACTCACCAGAAACCACCCCAAATGCCCACACTGTGCTATAACCTCCATGCTCTGAATGAAGGGGAAAAGAAACCAGGGGGACTTCATGAACAAAGTGAACTAAATAACCTGTTTTACCAGAAGCTGACCCAGATTACAGCGTGCTGAATGCAAGAAGCAGAAAATTTCCTCAGTTCTCTGCATTTTCAACCACTGTAAGCTGATTGCCAGCAGAAAGTAAAGCAAAATCTGTCCTTACACTTTTGTCACAAGCCCTCAATAATAATTGAACTGTAATTGTCAATAGTAATTTTCAGTCTCTCTGCCCGCCTTTCCCTTTTGCCAGCACAGCCACTGAGGCGGCAAAGCAGAGGTCAGGGAAATGGTGTAGCTTAAGATGAAATAAAAGTTGTTTTTTTTTAATTACCCCAAAACCTGTGTAACAATAGAAGCCAGACAGAGATTCTAATGTGGTTTTCTTCAAGCCTAAAATGAATTCCCCCTCTCATCATTCACCAGTCTTCAGGCTTATGAAACTTTGGACACTTCAATTCCACAAAGCATTTCTGAATGCACTAGGATAATGTTTAACAGACTGAAGTGACAGGATATCCCACTCTGCAGCAATTAACAATTAATACATTGCACAATATTAACAGACCCAGGCACACATCTGAATGAGCCCTTTGTCACCAGCTTTTACAACATCTTATGATGTAAGTGTGGGAGCACACCCAGCTTAATGCCAATCCACAATGGAGCATTGGCCCGTCTATGGCCGCTACGTAGCATCCGGCAAAACCTGTGATAGAGCAGAAATTCCTGCTGGATAAAAGATTTCCTGTGGAGTGTTTCATCTCAGTAAAACTTCCTGAGGTTTGACTGGCATGAGGGCTTCTACAGGAATGTGTAATTTTACTTCTGCTTCTCTGTTGTAGCCAAAGTGGTACTGCCTGGATACTGATGTTGTGAGGACCTAAATATTTAATTCAGTTGGCTTTTAAGTACCACCTCTTGATGCAATCCTTTGATGGAAAACCAACTGTGACTGCTAAGGACTGTCAAATGTTAACCTGATATAGGTACATTGCACCCAGTCACAGATACACTGGTTATTGTCACAAAATGTAGTGAAGTTTCTGCTCTGTGACTGATTTGTTTTTGCTCTTCCGTTTGCAATGTTTGGGGTAAGGTGTTTGGCCCCATAGTCCTGGTTAACATCTCATCCCAAAATATGAATAACAAGGATGTGTAATTATTTTTCCCCATAAAAATACTGTTGTCAAGTTAAAGTGCACGGTCTGTTATTACCTTACAAACATTAAGGAAAGACAGAGTACTGTAAACAGACAAGCAGAAAGGGATTGATAATAAACAGGTATTGAACTAAAACTTCCGCACAGCCCTCTGTGCTGTCTCTATTGCACAGATACTGATAGATTCAATAGCACTCACTGCCTTTGGTCACTCCCTGGTGGATGGCCTGACAAGTGCCCACACCAGCCCCTGGTGCGCGCTGACCCATGGGCACTGCAGGGACATCCCTCAGTGGATAATCTTACAGAATGCACCCTTTTTCCAGCTTGGATTCTTGACACCAAGCACACTCCTGGGACACAGTCCAAACACAAGCAGAGTGAAATCCTGAACTGTCCATGAGACAGCATGTGCAGAGCAACAGGCTGACAGAAACCCTGGAGAGGTGTTTCCAAAGCAAACATCTTGTATGCAGTGATAGGATCTGAGCTGGAGTGTTTCGCTGGAGTCAACCTTTGTTGTTTTCCTTATGGCAAGTACTAATGAACTCAATGGTAAAATATGGCGTTTTCCAAACAGCAAGTCTCCTCCCCGAGATGCACCATCTCCACTATGGGCCTGTCATCAAGCTTTCGCCTTTAATCACTCAGCACATGTTTTCAATCCTCATGTTCATGTGGTAATAGCTCCACTTTATTATAGTTTTCATTTGTCAGACCAAAATGCCCTTTAGGTTGGAGTATGCTATAGGACATTGTCCAGGCAGGTTATTCTTAGCAACAGATGACTTTAAAAGAAAAGGCAGCTCTGTAGTTCAGCCTCTGGTGTTATTGCCTTGCACTCCTGGCCTCTCCTTCAGCCCCTTCCTGCTCCAACAGCCATTGCAGGCTGCCCACTTTGCCCTGTGCTGCACATAAGACACTGAAAAATGATGATGAGACCTCCAAACCCAGCTTGTTTGGGACTAGGAACTCCCTCTCTGCATCTTTCCACTGTATACATGGCAAACAGAATCATGTTTCTGCACGATCAGTAAGTCCAGCAGAACTAGGCTAGTGGATGTGCAAGGGTACATGTTGCCATGCCACTGCTGGAATACATCACATGTGCCCCAAGTCTTCTTTGGTTGTTTTTGGCCCTAAAACCTGCTATAGACAACGAAGCTTCTCCACGAATAAAGGAAGAGCCTGGAGGTGAGTTCTCCACAGCCACACTGCACACCATGGTGCAGCAGCACTGTCACCCGGGGCAGCAACAGCCTGTTCCTCCTATTGCAAAGTAGTAGGAATGGGAATTAGTAGTGTTATTGTACAAGAGAAAAGTTTTTCTGGTAAGGCAACTGAAAAGTAAAGACTACTTCGTCAAAGTACTTCCTGAAAGCAGCTTTAGTGAGAACTGTATCTACCAAAAAATTTATCTATCCTAAACCTTTCCTTTCTGCTTTCCTCTGGGACATGACATTTCCAAGGTGTAACCGTGTGCTCAGGTTCATGGAATTACTCCTCTGAGCTCCACATCCTCTCCATCAGATCTTCCCTAAAAATCAACCCATTGCATCTCCTGAGCAGAAGGTGGGCTTGAAGCTGACACCCCCCCCCCCCCCAGAGGAAATAGTCTGAGACTGCCCAATAAATTATTGGTAAGAGAGTTGTTTCATAGTAGTTTCTAATTGCCCTGTGCTGATCACAGATATCAACCATATCTTCCCAAAGGCTATTTAAGCCTATATATGGTCAGAAGATCATTGGGCTAGCATATTTGTTTTGTTTTCCTGGAATCAGATAGTCAGGCCCATCACTGACTGCAGTGGGGTGAGGAGAGAACACTGCAGAAGGGTGACATTTCTGAAATTATGGAGCCTATGAACTTGAATATAGGCATGTTATTCCTCCTTATTAAAGAAGAAATGCTGGGAAGAAGGAAGGGAATGAGAAACAGCAGCAGAAATATCAGGGATAATAAAAAAGTCAATCACTGCACAGCTCTCAAAGATGAACAAGAGCTAGTGGAAGCTGTCCATTCCAGTAGTGGTATTTGGCTCTCTTTCAAGGGAGGATGCACATAGGGAGTCACTATACATTGACCACGTCAGCTTAACTGTAACCAATCTTCCCTTTCACAAGTGCTAAGTGCTGTTAATCATGACATTAATTATGGTATATGCTGCATCAAAGGCAGTTTGCGGTTCTGCTGCATCACTGCCATTACAGGGAGACTGAAGGAACTGCTTTTTTTCATGCAGAAAAAAGCAGTCACAAAAGTGCTTGAAGCACAATGGGTGCGCACATCTCCCCGTGTCAGTACCAGCCAGCCCTTCATTGCTGCCTGTTCAAGCACTTAGTGGTAGGCAGCTGCCTGTCCCTGCTCTTTCCATTTACTTATGCACACAGTGGGGTTTGGATCTGCTGCTCACTCTACGGGCTGATCTCAAGCTTTGCAGTGATCAGCAGCATCTTCCAAGGGCAGCATGGGGACACTTACGAGCAGAGTCCACCTTTCAGATGCAACAGGGGAGGGCCTGCTCTGCTCTGTGCTTCTCAAGGAATGCAAGAGCAGGGCTGTTGGGGAGTGAAGGCTTTGCAATTAATAGAACAAATACTGAGCAACCTGCTCTAGTGGAAGGTTTCCCTGCTCATGGCAGGGGGTTGGAACTGGGTGAGCTTGAAGGTCCCTTCCAACCCAAACCAGTCTGGGATTCTATGAATATCAACCAGAGGTCCTGGACCTCCTTGTGACTGAGGTCCACATCACCCATGCACTGCTACCCTGAATTAAGAGTGAGGCAGAATGGCTCCACAGGGGCCCATATATACTCTTTCCAAGAAGAAGAGCTCTTCTAAGTGAGGCGTAGCAGGTTCCCAATGGCTATGAACATTTAACATCATGAATAAGAAGGGGCAGGTAGGTGAAAAAAGCAACCACCTCTCTTCAGTGTACACTTGCTCAGTTGGAAGGCTTTGCTTAGTGCTTGGAGTACATATGTCTGAGGAATGTGAAGTGGTTTCACCGTTTTATTCTGAATTGTTGTCAGACCTGGCTGTCAGGAGCCGCTGCTGACAATGAGGATTTTGAGGTGGTTTCCAGATATCAAACAACAATATTGTTACCTTGAAAGAGTTGTATCTGTTTTGGTTTACACTTCTTGCTGCTGATTTGCATGAGCAGAAGTACAAATGAAAGAATGAAAGTCTGTACTCTTTTGACTAATAATACGCCACAAGTCTCTATTGCTGAATGCAAATCTGAATTGGTCCATCTTGGAAGCACAATATATGCTGTAAGAATAAATATTTCTCTTCACCGAAGGGGACTCAGAGTGCATGTATGCAAACAAATGTCTGCCTGAAGTAAATCCATTAATATACATATTGTCATAGCATGACATCAAACCACAGATCTAAATCTGTCTCTGAACTGTCTCTGACATTAAAACACAGAGTGAAGGGTTTGTTCCCTGTTTGTTAATAAGCAGAATCTTCTTTCAAGGACATATAATCCCACCCTATTCTTTTCTGAGATGCAATTATACACAGTCTTAAAGAGCTGATGTTTGACTTCCATGTTCTGATGAAAACTAAAATGCAATTTTGCCTAAGAACACAGTCCCAAAGTTCCTACAAGTTCATACACTGCATATCTACATCTACAAATTGCCCAGTTTTCTGAACTCTTTTTGGGTAAGAGCTGATGCGTCTGAATAGCGTCTCTCACTATGGAACTGAAATCTGCAGGACAACCTGCACAGCTGTGACCTGTGCATCAAATAGTTATCAAAAGCTATAGCACTAAACAAGTAATCAGGCACAGCAGCCTTTGCCTCCCTTCTCTGCTCCCTTCTCTTCTGGTCTCAGATGACAATGTGATAAAAAAGATGCCCTGCAAATCCATGGCTTATCAGAACGTACCAGATCCAACAGCATCTACACATCAGTCTTGCTGGGAAAGAGAGTCCTGCACATGCTGTGAACCAGACAAGATGCTTCTTCAGGCATCTCTTCTGATGGTCTTATATTATGGGTGCTCTTAGTAGATACTGTGATGACTTTAGCAAGGATGCAGAGAGCCATAGCTCAAGTTTCTTCTCTTTAGAGGGACATTGTCAGCCTCTTTGCTTGCTCAGATAAAGTAACACATTCTGTCAGGGTGCATCTTCTTTAGCTTGTGGGGGTTTATTTCCATCTCATCACTCCCAGCAGCAGCATACCCACAGGTTATAGCTCAGGCCAAGCCAAGGTGTTAGCTTGAACTAAAATGTGCCTGTTGTCCCACCAGTCCACAGGTGCTAAAGGGAAAGTGAGTAGAAGCTACACCCTGATTCCAGCGTTTTGTTTTATTGTACACAAGGGGAGAAATCCATTGGCAAATGTGAAGAACTTGGAGGGACAATGGATTGTGGCAGCTTGTGGCAGCTCCTGCACATTGGGCTTTAGAGAGCTCAGAAGCTCTGGGCAAACCAGAAAAAACCTGTGCAGATGGCTCTGAGAGGGAGCCGCTTGATTTCACTATTTCATGCCCCAGGTGAAGCAAGAGAAACCCATTTCTTTATGACAAGGGCCTCACAGTCACCAGCAAACCTTCCCCAGCAATTCTTATTATTAGAGATGCATGAAAGCATGTACCACAGAGCTGCAGACACCAGTGAAACCAGAGCCTCCTTGTACCATAACGAATCCTCCACAGGCAACAGCCCTGGCAGAGGAATGAAGAGAAGGAGATCAGACCGCTGCTATTAGCGATGTCACACAGCTACCCGTGTCCCCGTGCCGGGGAGCAGCATGTGCACAGAACAAAGCCCCCATCAGGAATGATTTATCTCCGAAAGTGAGTTTGTTTCTCTCCATGTTTCTGTAAAGTGGCTTTTCCACTGGACAAGCTCCCTGCCAGCAGCTCCCTGCTGCAGCTCGCTGCCTAAAGGGGCTGCTGGAGACTGTCTCCACAGCACTTGCTGCTCCTGCCTATAAATAACATGTCAGATACCCAGGCCACACAGTCACACTGCAGGAAAGGTCAGGCAGAGTCGTCATCGCCCAGAGAGATCACTCTCCAACACTGCCCCATGGCTGAGGCTTGTCAGGAATGCATCCAATGCTCCTGACCTTATCAGGGGTGGATCTTGCTGAGAATTTTCTGATGAAACAGTTTTATTGGAAAACGCTGATTCATAGACATCAAAATGTTTCATGGAAATGCACCAGTTTTCATTAATTTACAAGGAAACCCAGACATTATTTGGATGTACAAGTGGCTGGTCGGCTGCCAGGGTATCCCATGGCTTCCAGTGTGTCTGCTTGCAGGACAGCTGCATCCTTGGGCTGCTTCAACCACAGAATCTAGCTCTTCACAGTGCTTAAACCTCAGCGTGAGATGGGCTGAAGAAGTTTTGATCTCCATGTGGGGGTCCTATGGGGCTACCATGGGCTTGAGGACTGTGGGCTGCCACTGCCTTTCCCCCTTGGAGAGCAGAGAAAATTGCCTGGTCTCTTTCCAGAAATGTGGATGACTTTTTTTCCCCCAAATGACATTAATGCAAGTATCCTGGTACAGCCTTCCTACTGTGGGCAAACCACATACAATATCACAGAGCTTTCCTGAAGCAGGAGCCCTCCTGTACCCTTCAGCCCTATCTGCAGCCTGCCTCTATGCCTCCTGCTTTGCTCCATACTAGATGAATTCATGAGAGCACCAAGTCACAAACAACCAGGATCATTCCCTACCTAAAGATCAGCTGGGAATGGCCCATTCATGAGCAAAGGCACTCCAGAATGATCCTGTCACAAACTTCTCCAGCTCCTGGTCTTAGCAGCCTTTCCCCATACGCTGCAGGACAACATCTTATCTCTGATAAAGCTTTGTGCAGCTTTTAGGCTACTCCAATTCGCTCTGCATAGTGGACCTTCCTGCTGCTGGCATCCTAGGGGATTTGGTGGTTGGTGTTTCCCAGGGTCCTGGCCCATACAGCATGACAATAATGACATCGTCATGCTCATGGTCTTGTCCCTTTCCCTTAGACACCCCCATGGCTGCTGTCTAGTTTGGTGTGTGATATTTAAGGACCAGAAGACCCAAATCTTTCCCTGCAGCCTAGCTGAGGATGTGTTGGATGTTGGAACAGAACATCCAACATGAAGCCATGTGTAAGCCAGCACCCCTGTTCCCCTTTCCTGCCCGTCTCTGCAGCTGGAGTGCCATTGGAAGGCTGAAATACTTCTGAGATTTAGGTTGGATATTAAGAAACGTTTTCTCACCAAAAGGGTTGCAAGCATGGGAACAGGCTGCCCAGGGAAGAGGTTGAATTTCCATCTTTGGGGGTACTTAAAAGATATGTAGACAGAATACCTAGTTTTGGAGAAGGGAGATTCTGGATGAGCTAGTTTAACTCCCATTTCCAGAAAGGAACTGGGACATCTCATTGAGCAAAAAAAAAATACAAATCAGAGAAAAGAAAAGAGAAAGCCAGTAAGTATGCGTCTAATGTAATACTTCTGTGACACTTGAGGATAAGGAAGAGGCAGTACATGTCATCAATCTTCCATTTAACAAGGCTGTTGACACTGTCTGACACAAGAGTCTCAAAAGCTCACTGGGAAAACACGGTCTGTATGAAATGGCTCAACAGTGCAAACCCCTCCCAGGAAGAAGCTCTCAGTGGATCACAAATGCCACAGAGTGCCCTTGTCTTCTGTGTCCTTCTGTAAAGTGGAGTTGAAGATGATTTGATTTGGTAAGAGATGAAGCTGGAAGGTGGCACATGCATGCAGCAGAGCAGGATTAGAGCTCCAAATGATTTTTAAAAAGAACTTAAGCTGTGAGGACTTTTACAGAAACAAGTCCAATGAGAATTAATCAGGAATGGCCTATTGCACATACACAATGTATGGAGCAAAAGATTCCCCACCTCTTCTGTGGAAACAGACGTGCATCATGAGCCACATCAAGACCATGTGATGCTACATGAGTGTGAGAGGGTGGGCACTGGGCTGGTATAGGGCAGACTGCAAACCACATGTATTTAAATTCCTGCACAAGGCACAAAGACTGAGGGTCAGTCTGAAGAAGAATGAATGAGCTAAGGGGGACTCCCATGGGTTATAAAAGGTAGAGAAGATTATAATGGAAAGAAAAGTGTTTTATTCTCCATATCCGTATTGTGTAGGACTAGGAGTTATGGGCTTGCACTTCAGCAAGGAGCTGGAGTGAAGGTGGTCTGGGTAAATGTCGGGATCTTCATCAAAAAAGGTTTTTAGGAACACAGTGGACAAACTTCCATCAGAAATGACTGACGGAAAACTGATCTTGGCTTTGGGCAGGAAAGATTTCCTCCAGATGTACCTAGCATGACTGTTTGGATTTAGAGGAGGGGTGCACAAGGTTCCAGGCACATGACAACACCGTGGTGGTTCATATAATTTGCTCCCAGATGCTCCCAGCTTTAACAGCTGAACAATCTTTCTCTTCTAAGAGGATCCTTCTCCCTCAGCTCATCTGTGCTTCTGCTGCATAAGCCATTCCTCACTCTGCTTAAAGGCAAGCAACTGTGAAACCGTGGCAGGGACAACCAAGAGAGGACTCCGGTGCTGTCAGAACACTGTCCAGCCTCCAGGCATAGACCACCTCAGGTATTTTGCACACAGCAGAACCAGGGAGCTCTCCTTAACTCAAGAAGGCTTGTGCCAGGAATCAGCTGTGGAGGAATGCTGCTGGGTATTGCACAGAGCTGTGATTTACACCCCTCAGCACACTGCAGCGGAAGCAGCAAATCACCTCTTTTCCATGGGTTCAGAAGGCAAGTAGACAAACCCATGGAAGAAATATCCACATAGGCCACTAAACCTCAAGTCTTCCTCCTGGTTAAGAAAAGCCCTGCATTGCTGGTTGTTGAGTGGCAGAATTGCTACTGCGTGACTGCCCTGTATTCCACATTTCTCTTTTGGTGCCAGTGCTGTAGACATGAGGGAGACCTAGAGCAACCTCTGCCCTGACCCAGCCAGGACCATTTCTGTGGTCTTCAGCTGCATTCTCAGTGCATTCATCTGGGATGGCCACAAACTCAGGGGGTTATTATCAAACAATTGGAGGCTGGAACCAGGACAGAAATCCTGAGCCTCAGAGTCAGGCCACATCCCAGGCTTGCTGCTTTCTGGTTGCTTTCCAGAAAAGCCAGGAGCCCTGTCCTGCTCTGACTCTTCCCGAAGAGAGCCACAGGTTTCTGCTGGGAGGGGTCATGACTGCTTTTAGCTCCAAGCTTTTCTTTGCCAAACAGATTCTCCCCTGTGCTGGACAAACAGCAGTAAAACAAACTGGCAAAGCAAATGCCATCCCGTGAGCAGAAGCATGCTTTCACTTAACTAGCACTACAGCTGCAAACAGCTTACTGAGTTTGACAAAAGTCATGGCAATAAATGTTTCTTTCTAACTTCATCCTACAAAAATATCTTTGAATAACAGGATTGCGTTTACCCCAAACTATTCTTTATTGATTTACAGCAGTATCATGTTAAAGCCCAGTTCCTTCATTAATGAAATAAGACTCAAAAGTCTTATTATATTAGTGAGTTTCACAGAGTAACTCAGTAAGTTATTTTTAATATTCTCATGGAGGCATGCCAGAAGGATAATATTTTTATATTCTATAGCAGAGAAATGCACTTTCAGACAGTTTTGACTGACTTTAAAGTGAGCTTGTATGCACAGGCATGTTTTCCATCCCCAGCAAGTGACCAAGGAGTCTTTCATTAGCACAAAGCTAAACCCTGACAGAGTGAAACCCCAGCTGCCGCAGTGTCGACAGCATTTCCTACACACCGTACCAGGGGAGACTGGAAATAGAGGGTAGTCACTCCTCCCTCTTTAAAGGCAGTGGATTGAATCACTGCAGTGGCTCTTTTGCATCAGGATCGCTGCATTTCATCCACAGGTTACAACAAAAACCTCAGTCCTTTTTCTGCAGCTCCAACATCTCTCCACTCTTTATATACATACATATATATTTCTCCTTGGCATTGCATCTCAGGAAGAGGAAACACCGGAATATCACTGTCCTAGCTGACATACAGCAACACCTCAAAGCAGCCTATGGCTGCACCAGACTGCAGGCATGATCTCGGTTTCCTTTCTGCTGTGCTGTCACTATTCCTCTTCACATGATACCTGTTCCAGACAGTCCCACATTGCAAAGGGCTATTTCAGGCCTATTGAGGGGCTCTTATCAACTTTCAGGCTCATTTTCAGCAGAGCTGAGTGAACAGGATCACAACACACACGTCAGGGGCTGCCTGAGGCTTTTAAAGCAGATTGACATTTAAAGCCAGGGTTCAAACCCTGGTTCAGTGCTAGTGAGGACAGCCCCTTTCAGAGGACTTTTGAGTGTACAGAAAAGCTGCTGATGATTTCCATTGGGAATCTGAGGCTGCACAAAGCTGAGGGGAGCAGTGCAATGGTTTAGAGCTACCAGGGGCAATTTTCGGATGATAGCAGTCCAAACCACATAGTGTGGATGGACAGATTCCATGTCATCCCCATGGTTTCAACAGAAACATTCAAGGGCTGGAAAAATCTCCCACCTTCTCAAGATTGCTGCTCCTTTTTGATCCCTTTCCCTGCTGGAAAGAGTCCATGTGTTCATCCCCTCCTTAGTGTGGAGCTCACCAGGATGACAGGGCACTTTCAAAGTGATGCCCAACCATTAACCCTACACAACACATATCAGGGTTTGTAGGAAGCTGAGGTGACCTGTGACAGCCCCTCAAGTCATGGCCACAATCATTCTACCCAATGGATATTGCAAAAGAAGAATTAAAATATGCTGCCAATGCTTCAAGCAGCCCGGCTGCACTTGCAAACCTTGGAATGCAACTTAATGCTCGCTCCTGGAAATTCTTACTTTGAGCACTGACCACCAGTACAGCAGATAAAAGGTATTTCCAGGGCTCCAGTCATCCTATTCACACCCCTCTCTGCTGGCCTGGCATCATACCCATCACAGGCATTTTAGCTGAGCTGGACCACATCTTGGGATGGTGCAGAACCCTTCTGGGCTGTACCTGCCTGTGCGAACTTCTCAGCAGGACTGAAGGCACTCTTAGTCCAAAAGGAATCTCCTGGCAGCACTCTCCTCTGCTTCCAAACGGGCCTCAATTACAAACAGATGATCATAATTTTGGAACCCCAAGAACCACATGACGAGACTGCAGCATGCTTGAAATCACCTTCAGGAATCTCTGGCAAGTCCTCCAGTGTGACAATGATGTTTATGGACTACATGCATCCATCAGGAAGGGATCTGTTGTATTTACATTCGTGTTACGATTCCTCGTTGTACTAACACCCTTGCTAGTAACCATGTTCCTTCCTAGCACTGCTCTGGTGTTTGCAAATGCAGTCCTGAGTACAGGACATGCAGTGCTTCTCCTGCTGGCTCCACATTAGCCTCTCCTGATTTGGACAATAATGCTGTAACAAATCCACAGCGACCCTGGTCTCCATGCCTGTCACTACTCAGCAAACCATGGCTGCTCCTAGCTGCGGGTGACAGCAGTGCTGGCAGCCCAGTGGTCCTGCTGCCGGGGCAGTGCTCCTCCAGATGAAAGCAGCCCTGAGCCCATTCCAGGCTTGCCTGTGGTCCCCCAAGACATCTTGCTCCGAGTCCTCTCATACAGAGGCTCTGTGCTTGGTGTTTAGAGGCATGCTAAAACTTTGGTGAGCCTCCTGATGCCTGTATGTCCCAGTCACTTTTTCTTCTCCTCTTGATCTTCCCTGGGGAGCCGGAAGCTGTGCTTCAGTGTGAGCAGTGCTGCTCACTGTCTACTTCCACATTTCTGAGCAGCCTTTTGCATCCTGTCCAGTTCAGGCATCCTTGGCTAAACTGCGTACCACTGAGGACAATGTCTATTGTCCTGCATGCTGCTGGGTAGCCAGAGTAGTGGTTTACATCTGGGATGAGCACTGTAAGACTGTGGTTTTGGGATAAGCACCCATAAAAGGAACAAATCAAAGTTCATTACCCTAAGCTGGTTAGTGTTTAACATCCACTGCTAACTCCAGTGCGTGGCCATAACCCTGCAATTACAACTCAGGCTCTGCAGCTCTATAGGTGCTGCTGACCTCCAGAAGATTTAACAAGTGCTTGGAGGCACCATAATCAGGAAGATGGGCACAGTGAACACAGTGATGATGGGAGAGGCTGGTTTTGTATTCACAGGTGTCACCAGTCGGTGTGCAATTGCAGCCATGGTCATCACAGTAGATAGCCATGAGGTTTGTTTCTGGGCCAGTTTTAACATGAGAAAGGAATCATCTGCCTGGGAAAGGCTCAGCCAGGCTCCTGTGCCCTGCCCTGTCCATCAGTGGTCAGGAAGCCCATTCGGGGAAAGCTGCTTTGGTCTCAGTTTGTTTTATTACCCTTCTCCTTCCCTGTCCCTGTAGCTTTCCACATGTGCTCCCACCTGGAAAGCCCAGAAGCTTTCCAGCCAGCATGATGGGTGAAAGACACACAGAGCTGAACGTATCCTTAGGAGCTAATAGTCTGGACAGGCTGCTCTCCATTGCAGGGGAAGCTCGTGATCCTTCACTCAGCCAAAACAAGTGCAGAACAACACTGAGGCAAGAAAACCAGCTGCTGCCTGCCCAGCCTGGAGGGAAGTTCATGAGCCCTAGCCTAGGAGATGGGAATGCCAGAGTTCTACAAGGTCCATGATCATAAAACTCATCCTCTCTGGAGCTCTGCAAGAGCTGACATTGTGGAAACAGGGCAGTATTAAACAGCTACTCAGGTACTGATGCTGATTTATGTGCAGAATCTCCAGGTTCTTGGTCTGATTTGTGATCCTTCGTCTGTGACAGATATGACAGTGCTCTGGTTACCAAGCCTTAAAAGAGAACTCAGTGCCGGGCTTTACATCCCTTACTGAGAAAACCAAAAACATCATCAAGGAAACAAAGTATCAGCAACAGAACACAACTGGGCATGAGGAAATCCATCATAGACCCAAGAGGTTTCCCTGATCCCAGCTCTCAAAACATGCCCCTCCTGTGGGACAGCTCAGCAAGACTTTGGGGGAGGCTGCTTTGGGGAGGGTTTATAAAACAGAAACCTCAGCAACACAGGGATGAAGGTAGAGGTCCTGCCCCAGACCTATGGGTCCAGAAAAGTCTAGTGAAGCTGAACTCACACTAATCCTGTGTCCCCACTTCACAGTTTCCAGAACTGCCTGCCCCTGAGCAGCAGGATTGAGGGGGATGAAGGAACAAGGATGAGGCAGCAGGAATTTCCTGTATCTTCTGGGAGATGTAGTGCAGGAGAAACAACGGGTGCACAGACCCAGAGTGGAAGCAGTAGCTGGGGAGAGATTTTGCTGCTGCTCAGCAGCCTCAGAAAGAGCCGCTTCTCCCTGTGGCATCCAAGCCAGAAGCAGGCCTGATTTGGCCCTAAATGCACATATAATAATGACACAGCTGTGAATTTCCTCTTTTCTCTTTTTAAACTATATGAGCTGGTTTGCACAAGCCCAGTATGAAGCAGCTTTTCCCATCCATGGAGCTGCACTCCAGCAAACTACTGGGAAAGAACCACAGCACTAAACATCTGCGCAAGTGTGTTGTGCCAGATGTTACCAGAAGATGATGCAGCGCTGGATCTGGAGATGGATTCCTGGAAGTGCCACCCCTTTAAGCCCATCCAGAACCAGCCCTGAGAAAGCAGGATCTACAATAAACATGGGAACAGAGTGCAGTGGCTATGATCGCAGCCCGTCTATCCCCATGGGACATTCTGCCTGTCACAAAATCAAAGCAACTGGGCACACAGGCGAGTGCAAACAGAGATGTTGTGACAGGAATGCCAAAGGAAGGGAGGAAGTAGCCCCAGCCCCACACTGCCAGCTCTGAGCAGATCTCCTACAGAGATCTTCCTGCTTGCTCTTTAGCCATGGGAGCAGGCTCTGCCTCTGGCACAAAAACCTCTCTGGTGGTCCCCAGCTCTCCATGAGCTCTGTGGCCTCCAAGCATTGGCATGGAAAGTTTTCCCCCAGCCCCAGAGCAGTCAGCATCCTGGCCTTGACTGCTCAGATCTCTCCTTTGAGCTTTGGAAGCGAGTGGGACACTGCAGTGGAAGTGCACATAAAGCCCTGGTCAATCCTCTCTGCAGGAAGAAGGAGGTCAGCTCAAGTCCACCCCACATACTGGCTCACAACAGAGGGTGGACATGGCTTCTTAAGGAGCACTCAAGACTCAATCCTGGTGCACATGAGGAGCCCCTGGTCTGAGCTCACCCACCCTTCTCACAGCAGGAGTTGGTTCCCAAGCGTTTCACTCTGGGCTGCCCTAATTGATGGCAATTTCCTCAAAGCTCAATAAAAAGCTTTTGCTGCATGACAGAGACCATCATGAGGGTTCTGTGGTGCCATGTGGTTTCTGCACCGTTCTGCTTGTGCAGAGGTCAGAGAGCCCCAAGCAGAGTGCCTGCGGGTTCAAACGTGCATGTCCGCACTCACCAGCACTTGCGCACATACAGCTTACGTACTTGCTTTCCTTGTTAGTCTCTTAATTCAGAAAGTCATTCAGAGTGAAAATGTGTTTCCTCTTTGTGAATGAACAGATCTAAGACAGATGGTGCGTTAACTGGAAACATCTTTTGTTCCACTACGTTCATGTATTCACCCTCTTCAAGGTGCCATTTAAGAACATTTATGATCATCCCTTCACTATTCCTGATCTTTACAACTTGGTGATCTCTTACTAAAAACTGTAACAGATCATCACCTCTTACCAATACTACAAAAGCACAGTTTAAAGTCTGTCGGAGCACTGAGGCTTCCTGATGTGGAGCAAGGCTGCCTTTGACTGCAATGATGTCTGTAGCACTTTGTGTCTCCTGTGACACCACCTGTGACTCCTTTGGGCTTGCTACCTGAGAGCACTGAGGTAACTGACTATGAAACAAGGGCCAGAGAAACTGCCTGCGCACATGTGGAATTTTTTTGTACATTGTTTTGGAAGGAACCAGTGCATCCCATCTGAAAGATTTAAAGTGCTGAAGACTGCAGTAAGTCCATAGCTGGCCTAACAGACAAATTACACTGAAGAACTATTTAAGCCTAATTTCTGAGCAAATTTTTCTATTAGGCCAGCTTACCTAGGGATTTACTGCAATAGGTGCCTTTTGCTATTATTTCCTGTTGTATTCTTCACTTGGGTGCATACATGCTTATTACATTGTGGATATTCTCATTACATCCAGAAATACCTAAGCTTTTCCAGAATAGGATTCTGGAAAATTTTTGGTGTCAGTGAGTTCAACATAATACTGAGTCCTTCAGGTTAAACATGCATGGAGCAAACACAAAGTTTTTTTTGCAAGAGGATGTTTTTTCTTCTTAGGATTTCAGGGATATCAGGTTTTATACCCTACATTGCAGTTTCAAAACCAAGTTTCCCATGTTCAGATGTCATCCACAAGCCATTCATTAGGCTTGATCATAGAATCATAGAATTGTTTGAGTTGGGAAGGACCTTAATATCCTCCAGTTCCAACCTCCTGCCATGGGCAGGGACACCTGACACTAAACCATGCCACCCAAGGCTCTCTCTAACCTGGCCTTGAACACTGCCAGCAGTGGAGCATTCACAACTTCCCGGGGCAACCCATTCCAGTGCCTCACCACCCTTCCTTATATCCAATCTAAATTCCCCCTCTTCAAGATTGAACCCGCTATCCCTTGTCCCCTCACTACAGTCCCTCATGAGGAGTCCCTCCCCAGCATCTCTATAGGCCCCCTTCAGATACTGGAAGGCTGCTATGAGGTCTCCACGCAGCCTTCTCT
>JASSUY010005653.1:0-27734 GCA_032466535.1 Forpus xanthops | reverse complement strand
CACTGGAAGCTGCTCTGAGGTCTCCATGCAGCTTCTCTTCTCCAGGCTGAACAGCCCCAATGTTCTCAGCCTGTCTCCACATGGGAGGTGCTGCAGCCCCTGAGCATCCTTGTGACCTCCTCTGGACTTGCTCCAACAGCTCCATCTCCTTCTTATGCTGAAGACACCAGAACCGTACACATTTTAAGCTGCTGAGCCTGGAGGAGTTTAACAGTAGGTCTTTGAAGATACTGCAGTGCTGCTTTTGTTGATGCATCTCTAAAAGGTGCTAAAAATGGCAGGGTCTCTTTTGGGGTTTTGTCATTAAAAAGTGGAAATGCAGTGGGGTTGTGCTGTGCCTGTATGCGACCTCGTCCTCTCGTGCTTGACTTCCTGAACTTGGTGGGAATTATAGCATGCGATGCCTTCCGCAGCGAGTGTCCAGCTGTGAGCGTGCTCTCTTCAAATCTGTTAATCACTGGTATGCTTCAGTGTCTCAGTAGCTCGGTACTTTCTACCTTTACCAGTTTTAATTTGATAGTGCCGTATAAATAGCAGAAGAAAAGGCCGGGATTACATGTGTCAGTGCAGAGATAAATATAACATTATTCAGGTGACTTCTCTGTGTGACTCATCTTTAGAGTGACAATTATTTGAAAGCAATTTAACTTTGTTTCATGAGAGGTAATGGTATTTCTGTTTTCAGGGACTTGAATACAACACAGATTTTGCTAGAAATACAAATCTAACCTTCTTTTTCTTTAATTGTACTAGAGCAATTTCTGATCAATCTATTAAGCCATAAAGAAGCTTTTATTGAACGGAGAAGTCTGCATTAAGGTAAACCTAACACAAATCACTGTAAAGGTTATTTATTGCCTCATGTGTCAGTGTCCTGACAAGAAAAAGTAGCTTTTCTTTGGTTCATTTAATTATTACTATTAAAGTTCAAAGCGAGCGTTGCCTCTCAAATCAGAAACTCAGAATATTCTTTTCCTTGCTCTGTCATGCCTCCAATCCTAATCACGGAGGCACTTCCCTCTAGTGGACAAGAAGGGATTTCAGGGGCAGCGGTTTTCAGCCCTCTTCCAAAAGTGACCAGGATTTAGGGAAGGGTATGCCTTTGGAAGGGTGGGGAGCAGGACTGGGGATGAGCAGTGAGTCCTCACGGTGGGAGAGCAGGAGGAGCAGGGGGATGCCTGTGGGATGGCTCAGCGCTGACGCTGCTGGGCATAACAGTGTGTGGGCTGCAGAAGAGGGCGATCGCAGGGTGCCACTGCTTGTCATTGCTACAGGAATAGTCTGAATAGTCAAAACAAGGCTTCTGGGGAGCTGCAGGAGGCTCTCCTCATGCTGTGAAACCGGCTGGATGATAAAACAGGAGACAGGCTTCATTATTGATAACTGCAAAGTAGTGCACCTGGGTTAAAACAAGCAGACGCAGTAACAGACTCTGTGTTAGCTCTTATGCGTCAGGGAAAGATCCTGAATATCATCCCTGTGCCTTAAGGGCTGGTTAGAGGGATAGAAACATGGAACAGCTTTCAGCTGAGAAGGGACTAAATCAGAGGGTCGAAACCAGAAATGGAAATACAAGGGGGCAGCCCAGCCTGAAAAAGAGGCAGCTAGAAGAAGGTATACTGGAAGTACATCATATCATGGAAAGTAGAAGGTGATTGTTATTCCCGTTTCTCATAGCAGGAGTGAGAGATGTTCCAATAACCTCATTATCACAAAAGATTGAAGGTTTAAAATAGGCCTCCAGGAGGAATTAAAGGGAACTGTGTAGTTCTGTTGATAATTACTGAATACAAGGGTGTTTTTGAAGCCTCTGTCAGTCCCTGAGCTGCTGTTTCTCAGATGCTAGTTGGGGTGGCCATGGGGAAGAGCCCTATATGCCTGTTCTGGTGCCATGTACTGCGTGTATAAGTATCCAGCACTGTCTGGGATGGGGGAAGGCTGGCAGTTTTTAATCTTTGAGTGAAACGTGGGCAACTTCATTCATCCTTACTGTGCTGCATACACCCATAGGGGTTTTTAATATCCCATTCAAACATTTACATATCATTTGCATTTGGAATGGATACATTTGCCATGTTGCCAGTTTTGGAGGCTGTTATTGCAAGTTCTCCTTGCATTAGTTGGTTGGGCTCTTTTCTGACAGCTCTAACCACAGGTGAACTTGCAGTTGGAAAGAGAAAAGGCTGGAGATTAGAAAGACCCCAACTGCTGTTTATGCAGGAATGTGGTCTAAATTGGGTCTAGAAAGAGAATATAATTGGTTTCTAGGCAGTTTTTCCTAAGAATAATGCGCATGTTTAAATCTCAGTGGCACAACAGTTCTCTATATACCACGAGAATTTATAACAGCGACAATAAACTGAACAGCAGCATTTACATTTTCCCAGGCTGGCTTAATCACCAAAGCCTGGGAGCTACCTAATGTCTCCTTGATGAATCCTCAGAAGAGCTAAGAGGTCAGAAAGCATAAGATACGTATGTAACATATATACGTAGGTGCTGCGCATCACCTGATACAGAAGAAAATGCCACAACTCATTGAAGGAAAAAAGGAAGAACAGACAGAAAAGCTGGAGAGCAGGGACGTTTGTGACAGTAAGAGGACTGATGGAGCTGGGTGTAAGCTCATCTAGTTCTCTCTTCCTGAGGTTTTATCAGGGGTTATGTTTGAATATTTAAGACTGAAATGTCCAGGTTCCATCACAAATATTAATGATTAGTCAAATACACTCTTTTTCCCAGTGTTTTCTCTGCTCCAAATGCCAAGCAGGACATTTCTCTAATAAGCTATTTCAAGGTTCAAACAGTGGATTTAGAGCTGCACTTATTTTGTCAGCTCACCCTCTCCTATAATGAAAGCAGAAGAAAATTCATTATCAGATCTTTTCTCTCTGCCTTTTCTTTCCTCTGCCACACCATTCCCATCCTGAAGGAAAGAGTGGAAATACTTGTGCAATCCAATCTAAGAGAGAGTGGCAAATGGCTGAACTTCCATGTGTAAGGAGTAGGTACCCTTATGTTGTTCCAATTAGGACTGGGTAAGCTTCAATAGTTGTGCTTTTATCCTTGGCTACAGCAGAGATTTTAACTTGTAGTAAAAGCCCCCTCGCGCTTGCTGTCAAAAGCAGTAAGGACACTGCCCATCACAGGGTCATGTTATGGATGTTCCTGAAGCCTTTGTGAAATCAAGACATGTTCTGTGTGGTTCTCAGAGGAATACTGACATTGTTTTGGAGCCTGCCGCGGCAGCAAGCAGACCCACTTCTTCCAATAGTGGGAAAAGGTGGGGAAAGCTATACAAAGTGTCTGACAGTCCTTCGTTGTCTCCCACCTGAACTTTCCCCTCTGTTGTGCCTTCTTTCTCATAGCTTGTCCATGTTCCCAAATGAGGGTGTAAAAACATACCATGTTTTCCTTGGAAAAATCAAAACCATAGAACAGCTCATTAAAATAATCCTCTGCTGTCATCAGGTGGTGGTCCATAAGAGCTCCTCCCCAGTAAAAACTGGTGCAGGATGCTTATGGCTTTTATGTTCCCCACTTCTTTGTCACATGCCAGGAAGCTTTCCCATGACACTAGTGCTGTTCACTGGAAGACAATTTGCCTCTCTATCTTGGTTCTCGAGTGAGCTGCAACTGTTTAATTTCATGGTGAAACACACGGGATGACCTAGAGCCCTGATTAGATTTCTCTGTACCCAGGCATATTGAACGCTGCTGTTAACCAGCTCTTTTGGAATCAATCTTCATTCAAGCAGCCCACACAGATACAGAAGTTTATCAGGAGGCAGAAATGAAAGATGTTCAACCTACTTTTGCAGAGATGGAATCCCAGCTCCACCCTGTGCCCCTGGCAGTGGGTCCCTAAGACGGGTTGCTGCGTTCTCTGCTTTCTTGCACAGTCAGCACACTCAGCAGATACGCTGTCTAAACATATTTAAACATAAACATGTCTTTTACCTTTAACCCCTCACTTGGAGTTCCATTCAGCTTCAGTTCTTTTTCTCTATAGTGACTATTGATCTGTAACTTCTGTGGAAGCAATTTTGCTCCTCTGCCTTCCACCTTCTGAAAATGTCCATATGCTTGCAGCAGGACAGTTGTGATCTCTCGACCATGAGCAAATGATCAGGGAATTGTTTATCTGTGAATGAGAAAATGGGAAAATCTCATTGAGAATTTCTTTTTTGGAGAATCTGGATTCAGATGTAAAGCACCAACCGCTCCTGAATGGGAATGAAAATACAGTTGATGCATGTAGCTCATTACTGGCTCTGACTCTAAAGCAGAAACCTGGGTGACTCACTGTTTTGAGTTTAGAATGAGTTTGGAGCAACTGAATCCAAACAATGAGTTATGTGCTTTATTCTTTAACAAAAATTGATACTTCTGTGCCTGATGGGTAGAGCCCACACTATCCTGGACTGGGCAAACAGAGCAGAAACGAAAGGAGCTTTGTGTTATGTACCACCGGCATAAGGAGCAGTGTGCTTGTCAGCTGGAAATTCACAACTCAGAAGATTTCAAGAAATAACACGATTAGGCTGTGGAAATGTCAGCACAACCATTAGAGACAGGAGCAGTAATGTCTGCTCTGTCTGCATTAGTTGGCTAATGAAGGAAGAACTTTGCTCTTTAGCATCAGTAAGGGGGAAGATGACTTTAATATGTCAATGCAGTAGCCTTCCCAAGGAAGACAGGCCAGCGTGCTTTCTTCGTTCTTGTACTCAAATCCAAGGAATGAAATCTGCTAAAGCACAAAATCTCCTTTGCTTGAACATCATTATGTTCTATGACAAACCTAAGACAAGTTGGAGGAGAGAAGGCAAAGATGAGGTGTCAGTGTGTTTCTGATGCTGTTCAGATCTATGAATCATTACCAGGAGATGTAGAGGAAGTAAAAAGTTGTCTGTAAATTACAACAGTGAAATTCAAGAGCTGGTCTAGTGGGTTTACTTTGGATTTCTGTCCATGTAGCTGATAGAAAAGTATGGTGCAAAGACATGAAGCTCCTTAAGGAGCATTGCTTCCAAAGAGAATAAATAAATGAAAACCAGAAGTGAAATAAACTGAACTAAAACTCAGTCATGCACTTTGAGAAAATGTAAGCATAGCTTAGACTGGAATTTACAGGTTAATCTTTGTTCAAGACACATGTAGGGCTCAAAACACATATTGGTACCTGTGGCTTTGGTTTAGGTTTAAAACAACAAAAACCAGCGCCGTTGTGCCAAACAGTTTGTCTTAACTGAAACTAGTGATAGGCAGGAAGCAAAGGAAACCTCATTTTGAGTAAGGCACAAAGCAAGCATGTGAATTCCCTGCTTATCTTCACCTATTCTATTCAAAACGCTTGAAACGCATTTGAAACAAGAGCTCCAAATGCACGCCTTTACTGGCAATTCTACTTCCTATCTTTTCCAAGTGTCTGTTGGGGTAAATATAGGAAAAGGGAGAGAAATTCTCTAATGCAGCCCTTGATGTCCAAAAGTAGACAGGGATTTCAAAGTGCAAGTGCTTTGACTTGGAGTAGATTTGCTATAGCTTTCTCCCTTTGGTGTCTGGTTTGGTGGTTTGTTGTTGCGGGATTTTGGGTCTTCTGCTGTGTGTTTGTTTCATATGTATTAATAAGAAATGCTTGGAAAGCAGCATTAGCCACTTGAATGAGTATTTTAATGGTTTAGATGTCTCTGATGCTGAAAAGATATTAGATACCTATCTGGAAATCTTTAATTCATTGTGCCCTAAAATGCTGAGACTCATTTTGAGTCTCGCCTGATTACTCTGTGGCTTTCTTCTTTTACAAGTTCTACTCATTTCAAGTTTGAACAGGTTTTCCAATTTCGATTAAAGGAGAATAAAGTGAAGGACTAAAGAGTGACAGCTCTGGGTAAAGATTTCAACCTCCTTGACCATCAGTCTACGTGCAGCTACTCAAATAGCAGTGTATGATGCAGGTATCTATATGATCAGTTATGCACACTAGTGCTTTGGCAATGCAGAAATAAATCACATCTAAAAAGCAAAATAAAAATAGGTTTGCAGTGGATAGGGACTTATCCTCTGTAGGACAGGATCTGTTAGAATTTGTCCTAGTTTGTCCTGAGCTGGTAGTACATGAAGAACAGACTTGCCCTAGCTGTCTAATGTTTTAATTCCACACACAAAAAAGTGGGTTGCAGCCACTCGAGCTAGCCAAAAGGGAATGCATTTGAGAAGTAGCACTGATTTCCTCAGGCTTTGAATTGGATTCATGTTGTAATTGTTTCATGTTGTAAGGAAGATATTAAGATTACATGTTAATGTTCAGGGTAAGCCACCAGATCTGCTGGAGTTTTTCCCTAATGTGCAGGATTCCCAATTTCCTTGTACACATACAGATGTATTCTTCATGCACTTCATCAATTCCATGTGAACACGTTTCAGAGCCACTGCCAGCCCCCAGCTGTCCTGTTAGCTATGGAATGTGCTCAAACACCATGGTGATAACCCCGGAATAAGAAACCTTGGTAGATTTTCTCACATACTCTCCTCAAACTATTAGAGCACTGGTTTGCACAGAACTAATAGTTCATCTTTGTGGAAGTGCTTCAGCATCTTATACTGAGGAAAAGTCTTACAGCCAGGAGAAGTCTGCCCTACATATTGCTTTTCTGTGATAGCTTATTGAATATTCTATACATCCATTGTGCTTTCAAAAGCAAGAACAAAACATGAAGATCTAGCCCATGAGGGCAGAGAAATTCATTATTGTGATATACTGCCCTCAGCCTGATGTGCAACAAGCAATTCCTATCAATGTCTACTGCATGCAGAAATCTGAATTCATTTCTTTGTGTTTTGTATTGACTGATTTCCACCCTCCCTCCTCCACTGGAAATTGCTGCTTTTCCCTTTGAATTCTGTATTCCCCAGCATTCTTTGAGCCAGAATAAACCTTTCTGTGATGGCTGTTGTTAACTTCAGGAAGCACCACAGACAGAAAGGTTGTCTCTTGGGCTACCTCAGAGCTGAGTCCTGGGAAATTCTTGTGCCTTCCATGATCCACAGTAAGAATGGACAGTGAAGCATACAAAGAAGCACCAATATGCAGAGATGCCCTCCTAGCCCCAGCTTGCTCCAGTCTCATGCAGCAGGATGCACTGAAACTGAGGTCATGCTGAAAGCATTAGGACTAAACAAGCACAGTGTTATATTCCTTGCCTTATCCTCATGACTCCCAGTGTCCTCAGTGACAAACAACTCTGCTTTGTTCCCCATTTTGCACTATAGATGTGCCACTAAAGTCTTGTTTTCTAGGGTACAGTTCTTCTCAAGATGGCTATGTCTGTATTAGCAAGTAGTGCAGTGCCATAGGAATGGATCACCAGAACAAAACAGTTGGTGCTGCAGATGCAGCACCCACAGTACCTGTATTTGTGGAGGCAGGGGGTAGGAAGGGTAGGCCAGGCCATCTCTTGCCTGGTCCTGTGGGCTGGCTGCTTCTAAGAGGTTGAATCCCTGGGCATGTCTTTCAGCTGAGTGTGGGTCTGGCAGGAGCCAGGTTTGTGTGCCCTAAGACAGCTTCACAAGGTGAGCCCCAGCACAAGAAATGGTGTGGATTGGAGATTTATAGCAAAGGGGCACTCCTGCCCTGATCCAAGTACTAAGTCACACACAGCTGCTGTCAGCTCCCACTCAGCACCCATAAAGAGGGTACCTTTTCAAATAAACTCTGTTAAAATCATCTGAAAGTGTGATCAGATAGCACGAGCAGATGAGTGCTTTTAGAAACCTGGGCATCCTCTAGTAGCTCAGGAAAGCTTAATGTAGCTGCAGTGCTGGCCATCTGAATAACAGCCCTTCAGAACCTGGTTTGCAAGAGTTCTGGTTCAGCTGCTTATTTATGAACTGGGGTGATTTAATTTACAGATACCAGCTCTTAGACCTTTATTGCAAATCTTGTGGTGTCAGCATCCTCCATAAATTCCACGTCTCAGAGTCATGAGACAAGCAGAATATATCCTTCCTCCCTTATGAAATAAGGTTCAAGTCACAGAGCTTTAAGGATGCTTATAAGTGAATCCCATAAATTGAAATACGTGAAATGTAATATTGAATACTTTATCAACAGTATTATTTTTGTACCTACCGTTTGTCTTTTTTGCTCTTTTTTTGCAGTGCCTGATTCTCAATCTGATAAACAGCTGACCAAATAGGGCTAAAACTGGAATGGAGGTAGTAAAGAGTTGAATAGTGTCACACTTCTCCATCATTAAACAGGAAGGGTGAAGCAAACATTGCTTTTGTTCTTTTTAGAAAGGAAACCTGGCTAAAGCTGGTGTTTCTTTGATAAAATAATATCTCTTTGAAAAGAACGTCCAGGTTTTCTTTCTCTGCATGCAGTCAAATAAAGCAGCAGAGATCTGTTTCTTTGACCAGAGCTTGCAGCCTGTCACATTGTGTGCTCGGTCCACACACTGCCTGTGAGCTCGTCTTGAATCTTTCAGAGTGCTTGTCTGCTTTGCTCCTGGGGGGTCCTGCCTTCCTTCGGAAATCTGGACAAATAGGAAGAGAGTGCCAGTGTCTATCCACACAGTTATACACCTCCACAAGTAATTCACAATGCCATGGGAAGTCCTGAGTGCTCTGCTTTTATATTGAATTGTTTACATGCAGCTGCATTTGGGTGTGAAAGATTGAGTTTTTTCATAAAGGAGCTTATTTTTTTCTGTTCTTTAAAATAGAAGAAGCCAACCAACCAACCAACCAACCAACCAACCAGTCAACCAACCAACCAATCAACCAACCAACCAACCAATCAACCAACCAACCAACCAACCAACCGACCAACCAATCAACCAACCAACCAATCAACCAACCAACCAACCAATCAACCAACCAACCAACCAACCAACCAACCAACCAACCAACCAATCAACCAACCAACTAATCAACCAACCAACCAACCGAGTTGTGCTCACTTGCATTAATATGTTTTCCCCCAGTTCACAGTGAATAAAGTGAAACTCGACCTGGGAAGGGGTCCCTGCAGATATCTGAATGGTAATGAGCTTGTCTTGGAGGAGGTTTGTACCATGAAACGCATTTAAGCAAGTACCAAGGCTGTGCAAGTATCCAAATGCAATAGTTCAGGGAGAAAGTTGAGCAGCTTTCGTGTAGCACATGAAACATCCATAACCAACCCTTTTCAATGGTTTGCTTCGCTCAGCAGAGGAGCTTGAATGACACAACCCCTAAATAGGTTTTTATACATTCTCCATGCTGTGTTTCAACAAAATCAGCCTGTCCAAGGGCTTTCCTTTCTTTATGATCTGTAACTTGGATAAATGACATGGCAGCTCAGACTACAAGGGAAACATGAAGTGTTGCTTGAATCCTGTAAACTTCCTGCAGTCCAAAGCCCATCTTATTCTATTGTGATACACCCAACTTGCAAGTACATGTTCAGTCTTCTGTGCCAGAGGAACATTGTCTTTATTTGATTAACCACAATGCCATTACCTCACTTAGCAGATGAGCATCCTAACTCTAGGCTTGACCTACGAGTGATTCATCTTTTTACATACATGTTCATATCTTCCATAACTCATTGGTTGCCTTCTCTACGCAGCCACCTTCCCCCTGGACAAGCTTGTGCCAAAACACAGAACTAATTTTAAAGCCAGAAACCTTCCTTTCCAAACACTGTGCTAGGAATCTCCTGAGGATTTGTGTGTCAGGGAGGAAGAGAACCTAAAACAAAGAGCTCAAGTGTGGCAAGCTGAGGACATGCTCTTTAACACAGAGTCTGCAGTTTGTAATTCAAAATGGTTCAATATAAACCAAGCAGCTCTTCTATGATTCAATGATTCTGTTCTATGCTATGTTACACAGTAAAAGGGAATGTGCATTTTAAGTCAGAAAAGTTGATTTCTGAGCAGGATTTGAGGGCAGAGGACAATGTCTTACTTACAGAGAGGTTTGATAAATTTGTATTTCTCAAACCTTTCTGAGGATTCCCCAAACTGGAGCTTAAATCAAATCTAATGGTGTATAGCAAGTGATCCAGAAGAGGAAAGTCAGATTCCATAGCAGGATAAGCTAAATCCAAATGGAGTGATGAGTAGATGATCTCTGCTCCTGTTGCATCCTGCCAGTCATAAGCACCCAGTTGTAATACAGCTGTGGCATTTTCAGGCTGGAAACATCAACAGAAACAATGCCAGCTCAAAGCAAGAGCTCAAGATTTGGGGTTTGTCTCCGTATGCCCATGAAAACTCACCCTCAATTTGTGTAGAAATCAGTAATGAGCCTGGTAGCAAATTATACCTTCTGTAAGAACTCTATCTTCTGTGTTATTTATTGCTAAGACATGCAGTGACCTTCCAACCATTACAAGTTTGTCACCACTTAGATGCAGCACAGGGTACAACATGTTTGTGTCCTGATCTCATGGCTGTTGGCTCCAGCTTCGCCAGCACTACAGGTAGTGTTGGATTTTACCATCCCAGGGAGGGGATGGCTTGGAGCAGGTGAGGGACTGCTGAATCCTGGGACTCATGTTTGTGCCACTTGCTGCTCTAGTGACAGCCTCCACCTTGCATGAACAAACACCCCTTTGCCAGCATCAGCCAGCCTGGCTTTCCAGGGCATGGGCAGCTTGGTCATGCTGCTCCCTAGGGCATGTGTTGTGTTGTATATGGGTGGCAACAAAAGCAGCACAAGTTCTGTCTGTATAGGTTATATTCTGCTTTTAGCCTTTAAAAATCACTAACAGGGAGCTGAGATCCGTAGTGCCAAAGTCTTGTTACCCACTGATAAAGAAACACAGGAGGCACTCATCCAGTACCTGGATGCTATTTACCTTTGATGGCATGACTGTGGATGACGAATGACTTTTGTCTTTTACCCTAACAGCTTCAAGCAGTCCCTGTCTCTAATATCACAGTACGTATGGTTAAGCTTTCTCTATTACATTTCAATCCTCTTCTGAGGTTGTGACCCTAAATATTTTTGAACTTCTGGAGAGAAAAGTAATCTGTACTTAAATGAAGTGGCAAAAAGCCATATAAATCTTGGAAGATAAACTCTTATGTAAGAGTCTTCAGTAAGGTACAGAGGCTGCTTGAAGCTACTTCTGGATGGTGTGGGCCAGCCGCAGCTCCATGTGGTACAGAAACACACGGGGCACAGTGAGGTTGTGTTGTAAAGGTTAACTATACAAATCCTCAGCAGCACTTGCAAGGTGGGGTTTGTTCTCCACAAAAAGCAGTGAGGATGAAATCCTGGGATGCCAAAGCCAATTCCTGCAGACTCCATGATTTTTCTCTTGTGTTTCCCTCAGTGAACTTTCTCATTCCCCACTTTTCTGAAGTGCTGTGCTGATGGGCTGATGATTTTATTCACTAGCAGGGCTGTGCATCTCTTTATGCCTGATGTTCTTCATTAGGAGGGTGCTGAGGCGCTGGCACAGGGTGCCCAGAGAAGCTGTGGCTGCCCCATCCCTGGCAGTGTTCAAGCCCAGGTCGGATGGAGTCTTGGATTAGTGAGAGGTGTCCATGCCCATTGGAGCTGGATGAGCTTTAAGGTCCTTTCTAACCCAAACCATTCTATGATTCATAACTCTTCAAAGCCAATGGAAAAATGCATCCTGACTCTAAAATCGTGGTTGGACTTCACTACACACAAAAAGATCTTTAGGGTTACATGTGCAAAAGAGCCCACATGACTGAGGAGGTTAAATCCCATGGTGCTTTGAAAGCATTTCTCTTGGCAATGGTTTTTGACTTGAAATCTGTAACAACAGTTGCCTGGTTTGCGAGCTTCATCACGAGCTTGTAGGAGAGACACATCAAGCAGTGTGAGACACACTCAGCCTTGCTTCCCTTCAGAATGAATCACAGAGTGGTTTGTGTCTGCATGTTTCTATCAGTAAATCAAGATCCTCATAATTCTCTTGTGTCTCTGGTTATTCTCCCGGGGGTGATTTCCCCCCTTCTTCAGATAATTTTACTGTGGCTGTGTTAGGCTTGCAATGACTTGGGAAATCACTAATGATCCAAATCAACAGAAAGTGAAGGCTTCTTCTGTGCAGTAATTGCTCATTTAGAAGCTCTTAAAGAAGTCACTGAGCTGGGTATTCTTTCATTATTTCATGGCAACGACTGCAGCTGAAGGTGGTAAATGGACATTTGAGATTTTAAAGAGTGTTGTTACAAATCCTGCTAGAATTACAAGGAATTCTTTCTTTTTCTTCCTCGCTGGTGGCTTGATCAAGACAACCCACTGAGCTCTTCATTCTGCACAACATCATGTCCAAAACACAGCTATTTTTGGACTGTAATTGCCTGAAACAGCAACACAACAATCTAATGACTGAGTTGAAAGAGTGAAGTAGTATGATGTTGGGTTTGCTTTTATAGAGAGGTTCTGAGCACCCGATTGATAGCATGTGGAAAATTCATCCTGGTGGCTGATGAGAGCCACCCTCAGGTAAATGCAAATGTAGTGAGCCCTATGTGTTATGCAGAGACTGAGGTTTCTTCACCTCCTAGCCTGTAGACCAGCCCCAGCACTTGCAGAGGGTAAAGTGAGGGCTTATCCAGTGCACAGAATGGAGACTGCAGTGATTCCTGAGCTATTTCCAGACATGAAATACAGTGCACCATTAGACAGCAAGGCACTTCAGAGTTCAAAGTGTCTGCCTGTGCCTCCCATTACTCTTTGCTTGCTCAGATGCTCTGTCCCACACTCCAGTGCACAGCCTCTTGCAAACACAAAAGGAAGGGGAGAGCTGCAGGTGTCTCTGCTGCTGGTCTGATGTGAGGTGCTACAGCGCAGCTCCTTTCCAAAGTGATGGTTAGCAGTGTCCTCCTCCTGGCAGGAGCTGTGCTGCTCCCTGGGCAGATGTGAAAGCAGTAAATGCCTTGTTGCTACAGCTCACGCAGCTCTATTGGTGCTCATCTGTTCCACAACAGCATCTTATGCTGCCTCTGATGAATTCTTGTCCTGCCTCAGGGTCTGTATTGGTGTTCTGTAGGGTGATGTACAGTGTATATTTTGAGGTACAGGCTTCTGGCATAAATGATATTTGCTAAAACAGGGTATATAAACCTGTTCTATGGATTTTGGCACATGTATCTTGTCAGTGTGTGCAAACTATGTCACTGTCATCTGCTTGCAACCATCTGAATACATAAACTGTGTACGTTGTTAACATGGGTCTAAAAACTTAATGCACACATGGTTAAGTGTGTCAACGTTTTCACCTTGGCAGAAACTGCCCTTCAGCTTCAGACAGGCCCATTCACTGCACCAAACACGCAGCATACGTTCAGACTTTGATAGATGCTTTGCTCAAAAGGTGGAGAAACAAGAAAGCAAGAGATCAAAGCAGCACACCAGATCTCACAAGTTTTAATTAAGCATAAGCAGCTGCATCCTGTCTTCTCAGAGCAGTCCCATTATTTGTGCTATGTAACATTAATGCTCACTGAATTGTAAAGCTCAAGGGAATTCAGGGCACTATTTGGAAGAGGCAAACATTTGTTTTTCAGAAACAGATTCATTATCATTTGAAGCACTGGTTTAATCTAACCATAGATCCCATGGGAATATCTCCGAAGAGCTCTGTCTCTGCAAATCCATTTCAGTTGTAAGAAAAGGAAATAAAATTCCCCAAAAGGACCAGAACAGTATCGCAAAGGGCACACGGATGAGGCTCCTTCAAGGGGCAATAACATTTTACCCTTCAGAAAACTCAGGGAAACAAGATACCCTAAACCGAGTTTTTAAAGAAGGGTTCTTTTCTGCGCCATGCAGTGCTGAAAAACATGACAAAGGAGATGATTTTTGTCTTTTGAAGGGGATTTGAAGTTTTGTCTTTTCAGCAAAGCAATCTTAAAGTGTCTTAGAGCGTTGCTGATCACAGGAAGAGATTTCTCTTGAGATCCTGGCAGCAGAAGCAGCGTAGCTCTAGCAATTCAAGCATGGCTTCGGAGTATGTGATCACACCCAGGCTGTGCTTGCACTTGTAAGGGCTTTTGGATGGGGCCTATGTTATGAAGCAGTTAAGATAGGACTGAAGGAACCAAACATTTCTCAGGCCGCTGGCTGTTCGAATTGCACTTGGTATATGTATCAGAACAAATCTGATCAGGAAGATGCCTTAATATAAAACTTGTGTCACTGAGCAGCCTCACCTGGGCTGAAACTTAATAGGAACACAAAGTAGAGGTCTTCAGTGAATGAGCACTAGCAATAACCAGAAGCCATGAGGGCTGATGCTCTCTACAGATCTCTAACCAGAAAGGAAATCTTTGGGAGGAAGGGAAGAAAAGCATGTTGGAAATAACCCTAAAAGTGTGGCTCAGCTGCACACCGGCCTGCTCCTTTGGTTTGAAGTTTAAATGGAAAATAACACTGTGATCTTTCTTTTGGTTTTATTTGTTTTCTCACTTGAGAAGGTGCAGATCTCTGGATTCTCTCTGCTGTATTAATCAGACATGACAGCATGCCCTTCAACGTGCGTTCCTCTCTTTGTCCGTGACTAAACAGGTCAATAGTTTTATAGGGAAATAGCATCAAGTGAGCACAACTGATTACCTCAGTCCTCAAAAGGAAGACCAGGCTTACTTGGCTCATCCTTGCAAACACAGGTGTGCTGCATCCCAAGTTATCTTCCTGACTCTCCACAGCACTGGCAATTCTCATACCCAAATCTGTTAAGTCTAGTTTTTCACACCTTGTGTGCTGGAGAAGAAAACCAGTCTCTAAAACAGCTTGCACCTTTACAGCCAGCTATTTCTGTTCCCTAATATTCGGGCTTTTTATTGCTGTTTTTGAATGTTCACCTTTAATTGTTGTAACGATGGAGTTAAGGACCATATGGGAGTAAAGCCCATATATGCTATAAATCCACAAGTGTAGAGCATTGAAATGTTTATTCTTCCGAGGAGTGAAGACTTGAAATGGGAAGGATAGAAAGTCACACCTGAGGTGTAGGCAAAGCCATCAGTGGGACTGCAGCAGGGGTCAGCTGCTTGTTCTGATGACCACTTATCCTTCCTGTTCCCTTGAAAAGGGAGGATTTCACTGGGCTTCCAGAGTTTATTTCCTAATTCTCAGCAAAAGGCTCTGAGGCTCTTCTACCACAGAGGAAAAAGACTGGAAGGGCAGGTGGAGTAGTGCTGGGATGAGGGAATTACACCAGGAGCCAGATAATGAGGCAATAAATGCCCCATAGGAGGGAGCCTCAGCTGGGTGTTGTCCTCATTAGCTCCTTGGGGTTTTATTCTGCTGTTGTTGTTTTCCCTGCTCCTGAAAGAGATCTTCCTTGCTTTGGTTCCCTGCTGAAAGTCCTTCCTCAGCCCAGGAGCAGCAGTGCTGGAGGAGCTTGACCGTTCTTAGAGGTAAGTGAAGAGCTTTAGAGCTGAGTTTGGTGATGATGGGGTGATGATGGAGACCAGATACTGGAAGCATAAAAGAAAGCCCTCATGTGAGCATGACTGCAGTATGGGATCCCAGGACCTCTCAGTGCTCACTTGTAAAAGAGTTTAAAACTGAGTGTAATCCTGCTGAAGTATGGTGTGATATGTCTGTAGGATCGGATGCAAGTTATTCTGAAAGCATCACAGCAGAAGAGACACTCTTTGTTAGTCACCTGGAACTAGACTTGGAACTGAAATGCACCACTTTGTCTGGAGGCTGAGCATAGGGGAAGGGTTTTGGATAAACCAAAGGGAAATTTGTATCCTTATGAGTAAAGGTATTAAAATCACATTAGCTTTAAGGTATTCATGCTGTGTGATGTAGTGCTGCTGCAATGAAGTTTATTGCTGAGAGTTGCTCAGAGTGTGTGAGTTAAAATGAGAGTAAACTGGGGTGCTGCTTGAATTTAGTATTTCTTTTCCTTGCAAGCTGAAAGCTATTGAGGTTATTTGAACAGGAAGTATCAAGATGGTGTGTTCTGATATTGCTTGTGTAAGACCAAAAAGCTTGGGAAAACTCCAGATGTTTAATACTGGAAAGGCAGGTCTGTAATCATGTGCTCTTAAAGTGTATGGTATGTTCTTTAATGAAATACATGGTGGTGTAAAGCTCCTGTTACTGTCATTGTCACTGCAGTTAAGGTTAGTGTAATTGTCTCTGAGTGAGGTATATATATGTATATACACACACAAAATATATGAGCTGGATTTTCTAGTGGATACTTCTAAATAGTTCCTTGATCTTCTCCATGGTTCCTGCAGTGTGGGGGGGGTTTGTGGGGGGGTTGGCGGCTTGTTTGCTTGTTCTTCATTGGTTTATTAAGTAGTGATGGGTTTTCTTGTTTCTGTTGTGATTATGATATTGGCTACCTAGAAAATGAAGGCTTTTCCTTCAGCGCTTCCAACTTACAGAAACATCCCTATCAAGACTTCTCTTTCCAAGCTGTAATTAATCTGGTCTAGGTACCTCGCAGAATAATTACTCATCTATTCTGGCATTTCATGAAGCTATTTAATCTCTCATTCTTTCCAACAGCAAAAGTTCCCTAGTTGGCAAGTGTCATTTTTAGCTTCTCACATAGTGCAGAGATAACATTCACTTGGGGGCATGGTAATACCACCCTGCTCACTCATTAGCTTCCCACTTATGTTCTCACATACTCCTTCTGGTTGTTTGTACTGAAGAAATTAATCTACAAAGAAAAAGGAAATCTTTAATACTCATTTCAGCTGTTTCTATGAAGCCTTCAGGCAGTAGCTGTATTTTGCACCACAACCTCAACCTTCAGTATAGTGTCCTAATGCTGTAACAGAGATGTTGTCCTGCACTCTATACCTTCCTGTTGGGTGAAGCAGCCTTCTTCTGCACAACATGGAGTAAGTGTTAAGCAGCACCTGCAGAGGTTGAGGGAGGTGATGCCTTATGAGCTCCTCTTGGACAGGTGAAAGCTTTGCATTGTGTGATGCAGCAGAATCTACAAGCTCGCAGGGTCTCCTTCATTGCCCCCTCTGTTACTACTCTTTGAACACATAAGTCTGTGAGCTTCTGCCTCTCCTTAGATGTGGCCCTCAGGAAGTGTTTAGGTACCAGCAGCTGCTACTCGTATGTGGCATTTTCTCATAGATGTGAAAATGGTCATTAATGCATTAGTCATAGCTTTTCCTGTTTGACCAGACACGTAAGTCAGGTATTATTTATAACTAGTTTGCAAGTAACAAATAATCAGTGTTATTCTTTGTGCCATTAATGAAGTTTAAAAGTAGTTAACAGTGTTGTTTCACTGGCTTTTAACCACATAAAAGAAATGATCGCTGCGTACTCTGCTGGGGCTGTGCAAACAAGTTTTAGCTTCATCTGGGCAACCCGGAGGAAGACAAAGGAGGGCAGGGAGTTATTCTTCTCTGTTTCATTTAAACAGAGACTGCAGTGTGTGTTGTGTGCACCATTCAAAGCCAGTGACTGTGGGTCATCATTAAAACCAAAGGAGAGCGACAGCACAGTGTTTTCCTCTCCTGTCTATTCTACGCCACAGAGAAGTAGTTTTTACCTAAAAGGGGCTGAGAAGTGAACCAGAAGGTGAGAACAGCATGCACTATTTGGCAGTGAGAGCACTTAGGTGAGAGAAGGCAGACCTGGGACTCTGCTCCTGCTGTGCAAAGGGAAAGCACATCAAGGAGTTGAAAGCAAGTCACCGAGGGGCCCATGCAGGTTCCTATGGCATTCCTCTGCGAGAGCAGGGTGAGTTTATAGGCAGGGAGGATTTGAACCTGGAGCGCTGTACTGCAAGTGCAGCCCTTCATCAATAGGTGGGCACATTCTCTTACTGAGAATGTCGTGACGCTGCCTTTGGTGAAATAAGGAGTTGGTGGCAAGGCAGAAGAAGGAACCAAGGAAAAATGAAGGCAGACAGAACTGAGCAAGGGGAAGGCTGGAACTGGAGTCATAGGAAATAGCACGTTGGAAGGGACCTCTGGAGATCGTGCAGTCTAGCTTCATTCTCTGAGCAGGGCTCAGTTCAGTGCTGGGTGAGGTTGTTTCTTGTAAGCATCCCATCTGGTACAGATCGGACTCCCTCTGATCTGCTCGCATTCATGAAGCAAGGTTTCACAGTTGTGAAGACGTACCATGTGCATTCACATCACATTGATCTGGTTCAATAACGCAGCATGTGCCAGTGGTACACGCAGCGCTGAGGGATGGAAGGTGTTGTGAGCTCTGCCAAGGAGTAATAAAGAACTATGAAATTAATCTGGGACTAGAAGAGACAAATTATGCACAATGAAGCCACAAGGAGGGTTAACAGAGGGAGCTCAACTAAAAGCAAACATCAAATAGAGTGCAAAAGCTTGAGCACTTAAGAACTTAGTGATTTAGCAACTGCTCACAGGGAGCAGAGGCACAGAACAGCTTTGCAAGTCTTTTCTTTTGATTAAAGGTCAGGAGATTATGGTGTTGGAAAAGGAAAGATTAGGATGTCCACAGATTGCTCCTGAAGTGGTTAGTGTGAAGATAAAAGCCATAATGGATTATACGGTTCTGAGTAAAAGAGCTGGAAAATTTTAGTATGGAAACTTGAACAGAGTTTTAAGGCAGTTCAAATGATGGTATTTCATTGGAAGCAGAAACAACTGCTCAGTTTGAAGGTGAAGGAGACAGTATTTAAAATCATCAGCCTGAAGAAACCCCAGAGTGTTGCAGTGTCTGTTCTCAGTGTTATTTAGCTTCCAGAAAGAAAAACTATACCTTCACAAAGGGGTTTTGGTGCCTTTGAGAATGGTACACGGACAAGGAGCATTTTGCTTGCTCTCCTCATCACCCGGGAAGGGGAGATTAAATTATCACAGCCTAAAAGGGGCTGGGTTTGATTTCCTTCTGCAGGGGGCTGTGTGCTCCAGCTAGCGGGTAAGTGAGCAAGGAGCTCCTCTGCTCCATGGAGTGGCTTTGAGACAAGGGGAGATGATGGGGCTTTGCTGAGCACTAGATCTTGATACAGAGTTTGGATCCTAAACTGGGTAGGATGGTGAGAAAAGTGCTTGGCGAGCACTGCAGCCACAGTCTGGTGTTAACTGGGAGGATCGCTGGAGCAGCTGTGCAGCTCGAGGTGCAGTTCATCACTGTGTTTGGATCCTGTACACCCTTGCTGTTCACACACCCTTGTTCACACAGCAAGGGTGATATGGAGCTGCTGCGAGGAAAAGATGTGTCTGAAACCAAGGTATCTGCTGGGCATGAAATGTCTGGCTATGGCCATCAGCCTCTGCCTGCATAGGTGCAGGGACACAAGAGGTGGAGGGACCAGGAGGGGAGCTGCAAACTGTTCATGAAGGGACCATGCAAGGTGTGTCCAAGGGAAAGAGAAGTGGACTAAGAGGGAGGCAGGTCGGTTGTAGGTCTGGATTCTGTCCGTGTTGGGTATGAATGTGTTTCTTATGTTTTGGAGTACAGTTTCTTTAACTCTTTACATTTCACAATTGGAACTCATCTTCAGCACAGTGAGTACTGCACTGAATGTCTCTGCCCCTTTCCAGATTGTAAACCATAGATCATATTTCCTGTTGACATATATCTTGATTTTGGGGGAGTTCTGTTGTTGTTTCAATATTCTCCTCTTAGAAAGTGTAATTTCTCCCTTTGTCTTTCAGTTTTTGTCTTAACCATCTAGCACCCATGTTTGTTCAATGCAGCCTCAGATAGAAATTAGTCATGTTCCAGCTGGAAATAGAAGGATGCAAATATAATTAAAGGCCAAAATTAGCCTGGAAATGTTTGTACATCTCTTCCTGCAGATGATGTTACATATTGGTCCACAATGCTCTTCTGAACAGGGCTATGCTTTGCAAACAGATGAGAACATAAATGTGCTTATTTGAATGATAGGCAAGACCAGGCCCAGGGCTTGAGTTGTTCAGCTGAAGCTGGTTGTGTCAGCAGTCAGCAATGACCCAGTGCTGTGAAGCTGGAATAACAACATTAAGGAAGAAAATTAATGAGCAGTAATGTAGCAGAGGAAGGACTTGGAGCGTGCTCGTACCTGATTGCAGGTGGAAAGAGGGCTGTTCCATTGGTAGGTATGTTTAGGATAATGAGCCGCAGAGTGTAGACTGCAGGGAGAGAATGGGCTGCTGACTGGGGAGCTGCTGCTGAACAGCAGGATGAATGGCAAGCTCATTTAGGAACATCCCCAAGTTTCTGCTTAAGGCTCAGTGACAGAAAGGGACATGAGGATGAGGCTGGTGTTGAGGGTTGAGCCAGAACCTTCTTTTTTAGACCCCCTAGCCTGAATTGCACCAAGACCACCTCCTTGTCCTGGTCCCAGGAAGTGCATTTGCACTCCTCCTGTAATTCGTGCTGAGGGGTTGGCAGTGAACCACAGCCTGTGGTGTCATCGGTACCGTTTGGTGAGGGATCTGGCAGCACTATGATGCGGTATTTCAGCGATCTGATCTATGCCAACAAGTGGGAGCTTGTGTGAATTTATCAGCCTGGCCATAAACCAGTCTGCCAGCTCCTGTCCCACCTCGTCGCTGGAACAGGGGTGGGATGGTGGGACTGGGACTTGTCATGCAGCCACTGATCTTGAGAGGCAAAATGGTTCCCCAATGGGATGAGTCTCTCAAGCCTGAGACTTGGAGACACCGATTTGCCTCATGGTGCTTTCAGAGCTTCCAGAGGGAGCTGTGGTGCTTCCTGATGAAAGCTGGACACCAGGAGGGGGATTGGCACAGAGCCTTCCCTCTGTCAATTCCTGCTCCTTCCACATCCTCTGAAAAAGAGATATTCAGTAGGACCTGTACTCCTGCCCTTAGAAGGAATGAACTGGGAATTGGGTGTATTGTCTGTAACTGGAAGTAGGAGAAGGCCAGATTGCAGGCTTGCTTCACGCTTCATGGGGAGTGTCCCCTTGAAAGTCCAGGCTTTGATCAGCAGCGTATTAAAGTGCCAACTGTATGGCATCTGCACATGGGCACCTCGCTGATAGGAAACCTCCCCTGTGCTGACTTGTTTCATTGCTTTTTGTTTAGAAAGTGATGCAGTGCTCCCTGTTGAGACGGGAGTTAGCTGCCCTGTGCTGGGGAAAGAGCAGCTGATGGGCACCACGGTCGGTAGCACTCATGGGAAGTGGAGCTATGGGGCTCAACAGCTCGAATGGAGGTATTCCGGATATCCTGTGCGTCTGAATCTGCAACTTGGACAAACGAGGCTTCCTCGCTTTGTCCTGTGCTGTGCTGTGTCAAAAACAGCGCTCTGAGAGGAAGTCTTGAAGGGCAGGAAAGGCGATTTCTCGGCAAAACGCATTCTTCCTAAACCTGAGCCCTATAAACTGAGTTCAAGTTATCTGCATGAGAGCAGGAACAGGCAAATGGGGGGGATGAAGACCAATAGATGAAGCACAGGTTTCATCTCGGAGGAGGGACCTGGCTTGCAGCTGAGCCAGAAAACATAGAGCACAACCGTGCTGAAGACCTCTTACCCCTTACACCTTGCAATGGGTGCAGTGCTCAGCTGTGTTTCCCGGGACCAGGGGACTTGGTTCTCTAGCAGTACTTTCACCTTCTATAATACAACTGATGAGCTCCCAACGCTTCCAGCATGTGTGTGGGTCCCGTGTGGCAAACCCCAGCCTGACAACTGGCATCTCTGGGAATGCTGGGGAAAAGGGAGGAAAAGGCTTCCTTGTGCTGGGAGCTCAGAGCCTGGAGGTTCAAGCTGAGCTGTAGGCAGCCTGCCCCTGCGCAGAGCCATTTCCAGCACACAGCCCACTTTAACTGTTCAGACCTTCATTTTCCCAGGATTTGCTTCTACCTTAGGGCAAACCCTGGTGCCTACAGCAATCCCTTTTTACCCTCTCCTCAGAAAAGGCTTTAACATGAACCTGGGAGTGCTCGGAGACACTATGCCCCCTTATAAAGGGCAGCGAGCAACAGGCTGCGGATTCTCATCATATACAGAATTAATGTGGTGCTTTTTAATGAGGCAACATATCATGATTAAAACACCAGCTGCTGAATGAGAGCAATAAGAGCATTGGAGGTTTTTATCTTCAGAGTGTTGGGTTCATAGCTCACTAATAACCTTGGGACTTAAGTTGCTAATAATAATGTGTGTGTTGCTAGGGAATGGCACTGTGTGGAGAGGATATGCCTGCGGCATGATGGAAACTTGTTAAATCTCTTTATTCTTCTACTGAACACAAATACTGTTTGATGACCCACAAAGTTGGATGCCATTTACAGTGTTGGTTAATGTAATTTGTCCTCCTTAACTCATAACTTACACAGTGTTGTACTGCAGCTTGGGTACTTTCACTACTGGTTGCTGCTGGTGGTACCCAAAATGTAGCAGCATGCAATTAGTAGGGCTCTTCAATACTCTGGCTGTTGTCTGACACAGAATTGATATCATGCCTCTGTGAATTGTATCTGTCTACAAAGACGAGGTTCACCAGCAAGTATTTTAGGGCAAAGCCCATATTTCTTGCTCCCCTTTTATCCTGCTCAGTGTTCAGGACTTCCATCTTGACCTGGAGCAAATACTGGCTTTCAGGTTTGGGCTTTTTTCTTTCTGGATACTCAATTGATACTGTTATCAGATATTGCATATGTTATACTGCACATTCCACTGCAGTAAACTGCAGATTGACTACAATGCCTCATTTAACTAATAAATAATGCACACATTGTAGTACTGCTGTGCCTGGTAGAAGGTACAGCTGAACTACAGCATACTGACGGATGAGGGTAGCGATGTACCCCTGACATAACGCAGTCTGGGCACCTCAAGGAGGACAGTGATGCTCACAAACCAACTTGGCCACATTGTTTGGATCCTATGGGCCATCACAAGTTACGCTAGCTAGCTCTCTGCCTCCTACAGGGTATTAGTGTCTTGATGCACTGCCACCTCTCCTCTTTGCTTTGGCCAAAGGGCTCATTTGAAGCTTGGTCATGCTCTATCAAGGAATAAGGCGTATTGCAACACAGTGAGCTAGTTATGCAATATGTGATATTCATAGTCCCTCTGTCAGTCTCCCACTGATAATGATTTTAAACCTGTTTGTTGATCTCCTTCAAATGATAGAAATTGAAATTTCTGGAATCTTCTGAAAATTGCTGCCTGGACAGAGTGGGAAGCTGAGATTTGTGCTCCCAGTGCAGGGAAAAGCAGCAGAATTTGTTGGGGCTAATTTCCCAGCTGCAAATCTGTCTGTCAGACTGGCCGTAGCTCCAAATTATTTGCATGTTTTCTATTACCTGATTAAAATACTAAAGGAGACCTAAGCTCTTTGTAGGAGCAAGTTGGAGAAGCAAAGTGTGACTCCCACAGAAGAGCAGGTGCACAGAGTAGTTTGTCTTTAGCTTTACGTGCATGCTTCCACACTGCCCTGCAAACGTGGCCATTGCAGCTTTGGCTGAAAATACCCTCTCATAAGTGGTTGTTTGACAGAGGTTCAATCAAATACATCCCATGGATTTGGTTTTGATACAAGAAAAAGCCTGAGAAAACGAAACCTGGGCACAGTGAGGTCATGTGGCAGATAGGCACCATCCATATAACCCTGTGTTGAAACAAATCAATTCTTAGAGTTTGAAGATGAAAGCCTTGTTCACAAATCTGTCTTCCACAGATGGCTCCTACTCTTGTGTTCTGCCTACTCAGAACAGGTACTGATGTTGTTTCCTCCCTCCCCTCGTGTCTTACACGCAAGATTTATCCCTGAGGTCGGTCTTAGGCAAAGTCAACCTAATGGCCACCACACTGTAATCCTGTCAAGTGCTGTGTGCTTACTGTTGGCTTTGTGAAGCTGACCTGCAAGTGGTCTAAAGGGGGCTATAGTCCTTCACTGGGATGAACGACTAAAAGCTGGTTAGTAAAATATCATATTGCAGGTTTTCAGCAAAGCTCCTATTATAACAATGGCAATGTTTGAATGGAAGAAAGCTAGGGATGATATTCCAGCCTTTCATGTTTCCCGTTCATATAGCCCATATAAAACAGGCTTTTGGTTTTGTTCATTCCCTTCATGTGCTCAGAGATGTGTTCCTTTCAAAGCAGTGGCCAGTCTCAGCATAATAGTATGTTGCATTAATACCAGGTATTTATCAAATTCAAATGAAAGGATTCTGAAGATGTGATTATATTAAGTTTTCCATATTTCTGGAATGGAGAAGGACAGGTCATGGACAAGGAAAACCAAACATCTTTGCACGAAACATGTGGACATCAAAATTCAATAGTTAGGGTAAATCCTAGAGGTCGCTGAATCAGAAATCATTTTCAAATCATTCTACCTAGAAGAAGCAATACGGTCACTTTATTAATAGAGTCCTAAGCAGCAGGCAGAAAACACTGCTTTAGGTTGTGTTATTAGACTCTTGAGTGTTCTGCCTCATATAATAGTAATCAAATCACTTTAAAATGCTCATCCACAGACCTCATCATTTCAAATGCTCATCCAGACTGGATGCTCTGGTCTCAGCAGATGTTCATCTGAGAAACACTTGGAAACAAATAACCCTCCTCACCGAGATGTCTGGATACCCTCTTGCTTTCTGCTCATACACAGCTCTTAATGGTCTGTAATGGGAAATCTGCCTTCTGCCATCCACCCCTAGACCAATGTCTCCATTGTAAATGTAATTATTTGTATTAGCCCTAATAGAACAGCAAGAAGTTAAACTATTTGGATGATGACTGCAGAGTAGTTTGGATGTTCTAGGGAAGCAGGGAAATTCAGTGCCCTGGTTTATGGGATCTCTGTTGTTGATGCCACTTCCCATTTTGCCTTTATGAAGCAGAGGCTGGGTTTCAGCTTATGTATACCAGTTTTACTAAAATCTATTACAGCTCACTCTAAAGCCTCACAGGATTTTTCCCCTCCATTCTTTTTCTTTGTTGTTATGCTAAATTAGCCTTAAAATGAGCATCTGCCCTAGGTCCCTATTTAATTCTGCTTTGTATGTTCTATTCTAGTGCTCGTGCTCTAGTAATTCAGCCCTGTGAAGGGTAAATGCACTTGCTAGAACACCACTGAGACACAAGAGCCAGATGAATTTTCTTCTGTTATCTTGAAAGCCTTCTGTTAAGGGAGTCACTTTCTGTGGAAGCTAAATGATAGTCCAGCTTGGGCTGAATGCAGCAAGTAGTTTCATCTGCATAAGGAGGAAAAGCCAGTAAGGAACAGTGTATTTGTTTGTGTATGATGGCTTTATTCCAGAAAATCTAGTGTTTTACTGGGGTTTTATTGTCATTTGAAGCTTCAGAAATATAATGTACTTTCTTTTTACTGTACAGCTGACAATTTCTGATCTTTAGCTTATAAATACTACAAACATAAGTGTTATAGTGACAAAATGATGTTCCGTGGCCATTCAGGCTGCTAGATCCAATGGTCTCACCCACAGAACCCAACTGCTCAGCATAAAACCGTCTGGGAAGTTGCTTGTAATTGTTAGTGCCATCAGTGCTGCTACCTCTCATAATTGATAACTTTGGATGAGATAAAGGTTGTTTCAGGATAAACCTAAGGAAGTGCATGCACTTTAGATACGTTCTAGTGTGTCTGACTGTGAATTGTTTGTTGTTGCAAAAACTACAGCAAATATGCAGTTACTTCTGTATCAGATTCTGCACTAGGTGATACTCCGGCCCAAATCCACATGGCTCAGTTGGGTGTACTGTAATGAGTGCTGTCATTAAACCAAGCCTGAAAATGCAGGACTGTAAATAGTATCATATAGAAAATACAATGCAAAGGTTCAAGAAATTTTCTATCTATAGAAATACATGATAAAATAACTGTGAGGAAGTTTCTGTGTTAGTTGTACGACACTAGTTCTTGCTGTTTTCTGCACATTTAAGCAGTGATGGATTTTTCATATCACTCTTGCACTCTGTTTTTACTACAACAGGAGAAATGAAGTCTGGAAAACGGAACACAATGGTAGCACCATAATCAGCCAAAGCATGTTTATCCTTGTGGGGAGAGTAAAATCAGCATCCTGAGTACATGCATTATTTGGTACTTGGTGAAAGTCCTGTAAATAGCAAGGCTGAGTGCCATAGGCACACAGTGCTTTTATTAAATGCCCCTCTCTCATCACAGACAGACCTGTTACCCATCTTGCAGCCTCTAGGTTATACTGTCTCTGCAGGCAGGCAATCAGAGCTGTGTTTCACCACGCAGGTACAACACCACAGATTTCTGTGGCTCCCCTCAGATGGCCAAAGGACCGTTTTGGTATAATGGCTTTACAGTTCATTCTGTACCCTGTGTCCTGTTAACTTTGCAGTCCCAGAAAGGCATCAACCTGGGTCACGTACACTGTCACAAACTCACAGTTAGCACTTCTGTTGATGGTGTTACAGCTCTGCAGACATGAGTCCTGTGTCTGGAGCTGCAGAGATGTGGCCTATTGCAAACTGCTTAATAAGAAATTGCTCTGAGGCATTGGATCTTTCTGGTGAAATAGGAAAGGAATGTTGAGAGGGGAAAGATCCATAGGGATTTCCTGCCATAATCTGTGCAAGTGGACAGAAACCCTGCCAGGCCTTCTGGTTTGGTTGGTTTTCCCCCCTAACGCTCTTCACGGTAACCTTGCATGTTTGTGTAGCAGGTCATTATAACAGAAACGTAAAGGACTTTGCTCTTCCACTTGTACCCTTTCCACTTCGGCCTGAATTTAATTTTAAGTAGAAATTAAACTTGGAGAAGTTGCTATGCAAACCTGAACCAACAGTTCTGCTGATAAAGTGGTGAAGAGTATGGAAATACAACCTAAAAACGAGCTTATGCCTTGTCAGATACAAAACTTGTTCTGATTCAGCCCCAGGGGGAGAATAACCATCCAATACATGGCAACTTGGAAGGGCTCTTCTAGTTCTGGCCTAACACTCTGTGTACCGGCAAAGCTGACTCTAAAAATGATCGCATGGAGGATCCTTGCAACTTTTCACACTCACAGAAAAAGCATGCAGAGTAAAACACTTGTTTGAAACCTTTCACAAGCTGTGGAGCTGGAGACCATCGCATCTCCAGTGTTCACAGCTCGAGGAGAGCAGTCACTGCACCTCCTCACAGTGTAAAACTGAAATAAGTAAGGAGAAAAAGGGCTAGTGGTGTTAAAATCCAAAGGAAGACAGTGCTGCTATTGTTAAACTGTAAGTTATCCAGAGTGCATTTCAACATATTCCTCTTTCCACCTTCTCCTTTGCCGTGTGAAGACAGGCTTTGCTGGGTCTTGCGTAGTTCAGTCTCTTCAAGCCAGAGGTGCAAACCTGGCACAATGGTTTTTTACAGGCACTGGCATCCAGTTCGCTTGCTTATTGGTACTGCTGGGAATGCATTTTTCCTGAAGTGCATCTGAAAGCCAGAATGAAAGCTGAAGGCTTCCTGTGTGCAGATCAGTCACTGGTCCCAAGAAATAAAGTGCACAATTGCTCACTCACGCACTGAGGGCTGCAACTTTCCAGCTCAGTTATTAGGAGCAGAACTGTTCATACAAAATACATACTAGATAGTTCTGTTCAGCAAATGCTTAGCAGAAATGCCTAATAAAAGCAGTGCAAGTGGACAGGCTGAGGAAGTTGAGGCTGGTCAGCCTGGAGAACAGAAGCTGTGTGGAGATCTCAGAGCAGCATCCAGTGTCTGAAGGATGCTGAGAGGGACTCTTCATCAGGGGCTCCAGTGATAGGACAAGGGGTGATGGGTTCACACTGAAACAGGGCAAGTTCAGGTTAGATCTAAGGCAGAAGCTCTTCCCTGT